>KE159206.1:47044-78386 GCA_000411055.1 Leavenworthia alabamica | reverse complement strand
CCAATGCGCAAATATCTAAACCTGTACTCTGGAACCTGCATAAAGACTCAAAAGTACACCAAAAGACTCTAAAAACGGACATGACTTGTCCGTAAAAACGACTCAAAATACAATATATCACAACCAACACAAGACACACAATAAACTTTAAAAACTTTTTTCATAGAAATCTTTTATAGCTATTTTTGTTTGAATCTTTTGTTTAATTTATTAAAAGTTTTGTTGTGGACCTGCCACAAAATTAAGGTTGAAACTCTATATATAACATTTGACCCATTTAGTTTCTGAACCACACAAAACTTTATTTTCTTCATCTTCTTTTTTTCACTATGGATAGAAGAAAAATCATACACCAATTGATTTCTGACGATGTCAGTCGTCGAACTTCATACAAAAAATCCAAAAATGGTTTGCTAAAAAAACTTAAAGAATTGACCATTCTTTGTGGTACACCAGCTTGTGCTATAATTTATAGCAAATACAAAGAAGATCCTGAACTCTGGCCTAACCGTAATGAAGTTTGTTTTCTTCTTGACAGGTTAAGCGAACTTCCGACAGAAAAGCAAACAAAATACATGATGGATCACACGGATCTCATCACCAAAATGATCAAAGAAACAGAACAGAGATTAGAGAAAGTACGATTTTATAGGCGTTCAATGGAGCTTGGGCTGTTGGCTGCATTTAATGATCTAACTACGGAGGCTGATTATTCGGAAGAACTAACCGTAGCAGGTGGGGTGGTTGAGAAGAAACTCAAAGCCATGAGAGAGAGGATCAAGGCTCTTGAAGCAGGAGCACCTATAATCAAGAAAGATTAACAATATTTCAAATAATGTTATTATCTTTTTTATTTTATAGTTTTTAATTGTGTGCAATTTATGATTGTTTGGATTAATAATATTGAAAATGATGTTCTATGATTTGTTTTCCATTATGAAAGACTAGAAAAAAGGATACAAATCTCTTTTGGCCTTTCTAGTGTTGTATTACTTTGATTGGATAAAATGAACAAATGATGTAATCTGGTTTATGACCATATTTTTAATATTTAAGAAGTTTTTATTCCTTATATAAATATTTGCTATTTTTTTGTTTTTACTTCTATTTTTCCTTTTCATAAAACATGTAGTTTATGAATCTTTAGAAAACATTTTTAAAAACCTATGATAGTTTTTCCACATTAGATGAAAACATAATATATTGCATCTGTTTACAGCTTTTTTTCCACATTATGTATTACATCATCATTTTCCTGTTTGTTAAAATATACTCATCTTTCAAAATTTATAAATAAATATAAATTACTCAAATTCAAAAATATTGAAAAACTAATGAACAATCAAGTTATAGTTTACATATTTTAAATGTGTTATTTTCTTTTTTTTCCTAAAACTTATATCTAAGTAATTGTATAATTATGGTCAACTAATTTTATTTTAACTATATTTTAAGTTTTTTAACTATCAACTGTGTATTTTGCGCTTTATTTTTTCGATTTCTCTGATTTCCACTAATATGAAACGCCTACTCTGAATCAAAAATTTGAATCGATATCTCTGATTTAAACCGAATTCATCCCTATTTAGATGATCATCCCGATTTGAAGGTTTCATCCAAGTCAGCAACTTGATTTACTGGATCAAAGAAATTTTATATGTTTACATGTTTATTAGCGATTAATCGACTGTCTAAGCAAGAAAGAATGTTCGCCAAGTTCGGGAGAAAAATTCAAAAGAAGGAAAAACCCGGAAAGACTCGACGAATGAAGGGGGATGCAGCGGCCAGCGGGGCATGTATTGGTTTCCATATAATAAATTTAAAAATATTTGTTACTTGCAATCAGGCCCGGCCCGTTATAATATTGTGCCCAAAGCAAAAAAAAAAATTTAATTAATTTATTATTAAAAACACAAAAAATTATTTTATGCACCTTATAGATTTCGAACTCCGTATCAGGATACCATGCGCAAATGACCATTAACCACTACACTAAAGAAAAATATTTGTAAATNAATTAAAAATCTGTTGGGTTTTCCTAACCCAATTCTTTTTAATTATTCTTCCACTTATTTTTGGGCTTCCAAACTCAATCAAATAAGTTCACAGCAGTCTCCGCTTAAACATACAACAGTTCTCGGATTTTTCTCTGAATTTCTCTGAAATTAAATACACAGCATACTGCGGTCCGCGGGTCGGTCCACTGCTATGGTTCGATTTATTCGGTTCAATGTCACAGTAAACCGACCTGGCCAGGATCGACAAACCATTCCATTAAACTAAACTCGGCAAACCATAACCCTAAACCGACTTAGTGATCCTTAACCGGATCACGGGTGTTACAGCTTCACACATTACAATATTAATCTTAGATGTAATTAAGTAGGTCATACAACATTTTTATATGACGAAAATGTTGTTGTGTCGATTTAAATTATTGTAACTTTTTTTATCGTCTATTACATCATTAGTATTATAAACTTTTATGAATGTGAGAACCGCTTCTGCTTATGATCTATATTATTATAACTTTTGAGTGTTCATACTAACATAACAATATTTTAGTTATTTATATGGTCATCCACTGATCACATTTCTCTCAGCTTTCCTACAACTACAAAACATAAATCCAAGACGAGTTTTGTCTACAGACTGATTTTTCATTCATGGATGCAGAACATTAGGATGGCATAGCCTTAAAGTTAAAGGTGATTGGAATTGATCAATCTCGTTTTAGAAACAAACGAAATAAAAGAAAAGACGAAACAGAAACATCTAATTTTTCAATTCCGCAGTTCTATCTATTAATTTTCATTCATAGATGTTGATAAAAAAAGCTTACCAAATTATTTACATGTAACATGTGTATATATCAGGTTATTTCATAACCTCAGTTTAACCACAGAGATTGAGAAAAATCAACTTAAAATAAATGTGAAAATAAATATATCATCTTTAAAAAAAGGTAGAGAAAGCAAAAACAAACTAATTAAACTTTGATGAAATACGTGGGAAATGTACATTCTTATTTCATCGTTTTTATGATTGTAGAATATTATAAATTTATAAGTAAAGAAGATGAAAAATTGTTTTCTAAAACATCTAGTACCATAATAATAATAAAACATAAGAGACTAGTGATTAAAACATAGAGGATATTATATTAACACATATGAAATAAACTCCAAATAAAAATTCCGTTACAAAAAAAAAAACTAACAAAGTGGGTTTAGATAAAATACAAACCAACCCAAGTAGTTTAGTTCCTTTTTTTTGTCTTTTTGTAGGATTTGCACAATACTACTGTTTTATGACAGAAACTTAGCCAATCAAACACAACTAAAAATCTAATGAAATCCCATAGTAGCTTTGAACGCAGGAGCGTCAGGTGGCGGTGATGGCAACACCGTTAACGCTAATACACCACTCACAGCTGCAGCAATCGCTCCTAACACAAACGCTGGAATGTTTCCGCCACCAAAAAGTTCGTCGAATGGTCCACCTCCCACAGATACCACCATCTACGTTTTAATAACTCAATAATTATAATTTAGCCATAACATTATTATTGTTATTTAAAATATAATGAAAACTGATTCTTAACGATTTTACCTGTGGGACAACAATCGCAAGATTCAAAACACCTAGAGAGAGTCCTGAGGAAAGAGATAAAAATCTTTAGTTTATATAATTGCTTATTGCAGATTTGGTATATTTGGTACGTATAGTGTTGAATAAAACACGTATATTAATATTGGTTACTTGTACAGATTCTGTACAAGTCCTATTAAATGTTTATAGCTTTTTTTAGGTCCCAACAGTTCAAGAAGATTGTATTATCCAAAACAAAAAGGGTAATTTAGATTAAATTAAAAATAAAGAAAATTTACCTTGGCCGGCACCAGAATTAGTTGAAAATATTGACGCTAGTGCAAAAGGAATACTAAACGTAATCTACAATTAATTAAAGAATAAGAAAAGTTGGTCATAAATTAAGTTATTAATTAACTACTTTCCGGATTAACGGCAAATTTTATTTATTAATTAAATAATTAGCCAATAGTGAAAAATAATAACGGTAAAATAACCAGAAAAAACAGAGGCATGAAGCTTACCGCTTGGGGAATACCGAGAATAGCAAAGAGAGTTAAAGCACCAGCTGTGACGTTACCAGGTGGTCCTGTTTTAGCACCGCCGTGATCTCGTCGGTGATTCTCCGCCTGTTTTGTGACAAGAACCGTCATGGCTAAGCAAATAGCAAGGATGAAGTTAACAACACCCCAAAGCCTTTTGGCTCCTCCCATTTTTCGACCAATCCATTCAACACCAAGAGACATGAAACCAAGAACAATAGCATTAAGCATAAGCCCTAAAGCACCAGCTCTGACTCCATCGTTGTAAAGCTTCTTAGACGTTGCGCTTGCGGTTGCGTCTGAGTTTCCTCCATATACTTCACGCCCCATCCAATCAGTGTCGAAGAGGAGAAAAGGGAACCAAGCGATCCAGTTTAGTGCAGTGACTATAAGAAGCATCCACATCGGTCTTTTCAATTCTTTAAAAGCTCCAAAGATTTCTCCAAAAAATGGAACGTTCGAGGCTTTTCCATCGGCTGTTGGCTCTGGTGTCCATGGCTTCTCCTTGACGTAACAAAGAGATACAAAAGTAACAAAGACGAGAAGCGTTATGGATAGGAAAAAACACGTTTTGAGGTTTGCGCAGTAGAGATCACAAGACTCTGTCATGGTGAAAGGCACAACTTTGTAGAGATTTCTGTAAGATCCTGCCGCGTAACCCAAAACGTTTCCAACCGCCATGAAAAAAGAGAAAAAAGCGTTTGCGGTCCGCGTTTTCTTAGCGTTTCCTGCTGATAAATCAGCCAAGAAAGCTCGACAAGGTCCTTGTAAAGTGTTGTTAGCCACGTCAAGAATCCAAAACCCGAGAGCAAATATCGCGATAGCTCGCGTTCTCGGCGGTTTGTTAAGCTGATCACCCATGCTATGACCTATATCAGCGGCATAACCGATAAGGAAAACAGCAACGGTGACTAAACCAGCTCCAGCAACGATGAAAGGACGACGACGGCCGAATCTTGAGGTGCAACGGTCACTGTGGTAACCAACGATGGGCTGAACAAGCATACCAGAGATTGGGCCACATAGCCAAATCAGAGAAGCCCATTTATGTGGAATTCCGAGTAGTTGCACGTAAGGAGTAAGCAAAGATAACTGTAAAGCCCAACCGAACTGTACACCGGCGGCAATCGAAGACACTGATATGATCTTTCGAAGTGCTGCTGGCTGATCTAACTCACCCGTCTGCGTTTCCAACGCTGCTGCACCGTTCCTAGCTTTCTCCATTTGATGGATGGCTTTTTGTATATTTTCCAGTGATTTTTGCGGTGGTTTTAGTGGTTGAGGAGGAAGAAGAAGAGAGGATGGGTACTTATAGGAAGAGAGTGGAGAGCAGATAGTTAAGACAGCCTCGAGACATAGAAAAGAGCAAGACGAGCTGTCTCTTTAGTGTAGGATACCTTACTGACACGTGTCCTGTTTTTTATTTTTTTTATTTCTGTTTGCGTTATAGTATATGTTAAAGATTTTACTTTCGTCACCCTTGATATCTACTGATATGGACCTTCGATTCTCTTTAACACTTTATTGTTTCCACCTTTTTAATTATATTTATTACTTTATTGTTTCCACCTTTTGAATTATATTTATCATAATGAAATTAAGTTAGAATATATACAAACTTTTAAGTGAGAAATTCGGATAGAGAAAAGACAGAACTATTATGTAAGGGCATATGATACTATGCTGATAGATATATTCGGATTGATTAAAAATTTTGTGATTTATAAATTAGGTAAAGTGAAAAGAGAATATAACTTTCCAATTTCGATCCGAGTGAGTGGCATTGGAATAATTTCCGATGTTGTATTATCAATAATAAACTATTTTATTTTATTTTCCACACGAATATTAATAATTATAATGCATTTTTAACTAATAATTATAATGTTTAGGTTTACCGCATAATACAATTGTTCTGGTAAATGTTTCCCACAAAATAAAGTGGACACAGTATCATTGCAGCTCATATGCAAAATGATTTCAATTTTCGGTCCATTATAATAATGATATAAAGTAATTGTGTGTGTGAAATTAATATGAAACCATTCACATTTTCATTACTTTTAGGTCAAATGAGAAATTATTATGTCTTTGTACTTTTATTTTTGGTAAGTGATTATAATATTATAATTCCAAAACATTAGGGTCAGGGACTGGGTCCCCAAAAGAAGGTTGTAGACTTGTAGTTAAGTTTGAGTTAAGACCGTGACCGCGAGCTCCGAGATTAACTTGGATTGAGACAGAAGTTTTGAGGTATGTCGTACGTGTCTCTGTTAATATACATAAGATGAATAATTTATTTATTTTTGTATTTTCAGTTTATTCAAACAAAAAATTTAAGTACTATAAAAAATTCAGGTATCAGACAAACTTTCGAGTACTTTCAATTTATATTGACAATTTCTGAGATTTTCATTATATTGAAAAAGAGACAAAAATACTCCAAAATAGGGCAAACGACGAGTATCAATTTTTGTTTTTTAATAAATGTAGAGAATGAATTATACATCAAAAGGTGTTCTGTGTTTATTGACTCGAAAAAATAAATTTGACCGAAAGAGGAAAGTCATATTTGTTGACTTGACCGTAGAATTTACATGAGACAAAAGCTTCGCGTGTAGCTAAGCTAGGATGTATTCACTCCCCTGTTTTAAACTCTTGCATGGTCCGATATTCCCAATGCTGTTTGTTATATCATAAATTAATTTTTTAAGTTTATGAAAAACACTCGTCCATTAGGAAAGGCTTAATATATATGTCAACTGCCTTTTCACAAATTTATTAGTCAACTGAACTAGGTTTTTCAAGGGTGAAATTTGAGATGGGTTAAGAATGACAAGACATGTTTCTTGTAGTTGAAAAGCATTTGTATGTCAAATTCATATTTTTAATAAAACAAAAGTGAGGTCAAACACAAACTCTAAGATTAAATTGAATAAATAAATATACATTGGAATGGTTGGTCCAAAAATAATAATTAGCGAGTTTTTTTCTAGAAAAAAAGTAAAGTAAGGGACTGACATGTTACCAACGACAAGACTATTCACGCGCATCGAGAGGTTACGTGCACTCGTATAAAAACGAAACGAGGAAAGCAGTTAGACTCCGTAAGTTATTAGTCACTTATGTCATGTCAAATAAATAGATGAGTGGGTCCCATCGTAGACTTGGTTGACTTTTGACAAAATTTGACTATCGTGTGACTTGCATCTTATTGGTAAAAGAGACAAAAGTGTCTTGGGTCTGCCGAGAGAAACTAATCTTCACCGATTTAAGTAGCTTGCTGGCTTATCTTATTGATCTTATATCGTCTACGACTACGAGACGATATAAAAGAAAATTCAAATTTTAATGATTTAGGCGGACTGGTCGTTTAACCCTGTAATTTTCCTTTTACTGGTTATAATTGTCTTGATAAATAAGAGTTGTAATAATCATATTTATTATGTTTTCTTATGTCAACATATATTTATTATGCTTGTCTAAGTTTTTCAACGTGACGTATTAATTTGATGAAATTAAGAATATGACACAACGATAGCATAAAAACCTCAAAAAAGAAAAAAAAAATAGTATTTAAAGCTCTGTATCCAAGTAGGTTTTTTTATTACATCAACATGTTGGACAACTTGCTCTTCTAGATGACAGAATCACGACATACATAGCTCAAAAGAATAATTTATGAAAAAGTAAGTAATTTATATTTTCATCTTGTTCTGTCATGTTTTTTTAAATGAGAATTACAAAATTTATCTCATATTCTCATATAAAAATATATGTTAAAATAAAACGAAAATTTTCAAATAAAAATGAGATGACACGAAAAGGAAATTGTGTCAACTCCTAATAACAACCGGTTCTTGTTCAAACTTTCAATCGGAGAATGTATACGACTTTAAAAACGAAAAAATAAAAGTGTGACTTTATGAATTTGGGGAATATATGGTTTAGCCACGTGTTACATAAACTATATTGAATTGCTTCGCACCGAAAGGTACAACCACGAGCGTTTGGTTAGAGGTGGGTCATGTCTGGTCCGAGTCCGAGAAGACCACAACTAGTGGGGCCCATCCTATTTACATGCAAGTTATACAAGTAACAATTGCGACTTAACTAACTCTTGTGTTCATCACCCTTTTTCTCATTTACGTGTGTTTTTTTTTTTGTTTTACAATTAATTAGTTAATAATCTCTTCTCTCATTTACTGGATTGTTTTTTCAAAACATTTTTTGTCAAATCTTTTTTTTTAACATATAGCCCATATTGTGGTAAGAGATGGCGTCATGAGGGAACACCTCGATGGCAAGACTAACACTTATCGAGGACAAGGAACACCTCTTCATGCTGAAGTCTTCATTTAATTTTCTTTAGTTTTTAGATTTGGTTCTTGCTTCGTACCCAAACGTTTTATTTCGTAGTTAGCAATTATTTTGTAGATATATTACATGTATAAGTTCTTCTGATTTTTGTATTTTTTATTATTAATTTTTGAATTTCACATGGAGAATATTTTCTTGGGTATTATTTGGCATATAAAAAAATGGTACCAATTATTCGCGATCGAAGAGAATATAATCACACTATTAATTGCCCAAGTGGGATTGCGGTCTCCACCATTTGGTAATATAGGGTCCATGTTTATACCGAGTGTTTCATGAAAAGACCATGTCGTTTTATGAAGACAAATATAGACTTCAAAGTTTAATTATTGAGCATAAGAATCACAAACCTTCCACATGTATATTTCTTATTAATTAATTATTTTTGGATAAATTTAACTAAATTGTAGCACATGGTGCATGATGGACATATATATAGATAAATTATATAAAAAGGAATTTTCATCATGGGCATCGAATTTAGATTTTAATATCATACAATATAACACAAAAGAAAACTTTTCATTAAATAATTTTAAAATATTTAACATGTTTAGCTAGTTATTTCTACTGTAACCTATATATTGTATGTCATCTAGTGTAAATAGTTTATATATTTGGGATAAAAAAACCTATAAGAATCATATGCACATATGAATCTTAGTGCTCTTTATGACTACTAATCATATTGATCATATATTCGCAAAGGTAAGTGTGTGTACGAGTGACTGTTGAAAAGAGAGCTAACAAAAGATGAAACGCACAGTCACAAGACTCAGAACTTTACGACAAAAGATGCCGTGAAGAATTTGGGCCAAGGATTGTGAGAATAATCAACTATTATAATTTGGTTCTGTGTATATCTTTAATCTATCTCATACACATGCAGTGGCGGATCCAGAGAATAATTTTACCGGGGGCAAAACTATATTAAAAATTTAATATGCATAGTGAAGTAAAATTTTTTAAAAATAACAATAGTGTTTTACAAATGTATTTCACGTTCATTTATAGATTGAAATTTTGTTATCACTTTTTTATTGACAACAATTTAATCCATTGTTTTTCGATATAACACACTCCCTCTGTTTTAGAATATAGGGAGTTTTAGAAAAAAACACGCATCTTAAGAAATTATTTTTATAACCATTAAAATTATATTTAATTTCAAATATCTTTATTTCCATCAACATAAAAACATTATTATGCATAAAAGTTATCAAAATTTTCAGTTTGAAAGTAATTTTTTAGCTAAAAAATCAAAGAATAATTAATAAATTTGTATAAAAATTTGTAAAATCCCTTATATTTTAAAACAAAAAAAAATCTCTAAAACTCCTTATATACTGAAACGGAGGAATATTAAACAATCATTCAAAAACTGGTCTCCAATTTGGGTACGTGTTGTCTTCTATAACTTCATTATAAATCGAAACCAATTAATTACAAAATAATAAATCTAATTAACAAAAAAGATCATATGCTAAAATTGTTAAAAATAACTGATCAAATTATTAAAAATATAAATTAGATAAATGAACATACCAATATACAGTTTGATTAATAAGAGTACAAAACCTATAAATTGATCAAATAATGAAGGAGATGGAAGAACAAATAGAGTATGCCCCATCAGTTGTTAAGGAAAAAAAAATTTAACTTAAAAATTAATTTTTCTTTCTAAAACAAACAGAATCTTTAATTTTAAATAAATAAAATTTTAAACAATTTAAGTTAATAAATATAAACTTATGAACCAAAATAAAAAATTAATTAGACTTTTGTTATTATTATTTTAATATAAATTTAAATTTTACATAAATATAAATTCAAATAAAGTAAAGAAGTGCATAAAATAATTAATCAAGGGGTGCATAACTAAAATTTAATACAAAATTACACTAATTAAAAAAATTTAGGGGTGGCAATTGCACCACCCAATCACCACTTCCGTCCGCCCCTGTTCACACCTTAGCCTCACTCCATAAATTTGGACATTTACTTCATTATTTATAATAATAATAATTTTAAAAAAAGGATTTCACTTAGTGTTAATTCATCACAAAGAGCAATTCTTCTTATACTTGGCTACTGTTTTTTAAGACCATGATCTATCTACCAACTAATTATGGTGTCTTTATGTGGCTTCCTCTCAAATATCATATACATATATATATTGCACATGAATTTTTAATGTTAGTTGAATTTCAAATTTTCAAACTAATAATAGTTCATATATATACTAAATATTTTTAAATAAACAAATGTGTTTAGTTTTACCAGCAAAATATGTTATGTTTCAATGCTATTGAGTCCAACTTCAAATCTAATGTTATGAAGGGACATATATTTTGGGAATCCCCTCTAAACATTAGCAAACCAATTTTTTGATTCTAAAGAAATTAAAATTCCAATTGTATTTTATAGAGAATTATATGTAACTGATTTTAAACTTAAAGCACACAAAAATCGAATATTCAATTAAGTAAATTCTCATATGTAGTCTAAAAAACTCCATAAATTTTAAAGATCATGATATTCCAATTATAGTTTCATCATATATTACAATTTACGAAACGAAACGATAAGTATGACTCAGACTCTAGTGATGGAGAATTAAAAATATACAAAGATGACACTATATGGCAGACCCAAAAATAATAATCATATTATATGTAATTGTAAATGATTATTATTGAGTTAAAAATATAAATTAAGTCGGCCCAAGAAAAAAAGACCTCTTCTCTCTCTTCATAATGTTCCTTTTATAAATTCCACCTAAAGACACCAAACACTTCTCCATCATCATTTCATTTCTTTTTCTTTTTTCCTCCATCACCAATTCCTAGTTCACTCGTGCACATCTCTGACGATCCCAGTTCTAAAACCATCACTTCTTCCAATCTTTTTCAACATCTCTCCAAAATATCCATTCTTAAACATATAAGAAATCAGAAAGAAGAGAACACTTCTTTCTTTTTTTTGTAACATAAAATCATCTCTTTTGTTTTCACTGATGGCATCTTCCGGTAACGGTACAACGGCGGGAACAGGTTCACCTTGCGGTGCATGCAAGTTCTTGAGGAGGAAGTGTGCAATAGATTGTATATTCGCACCTTACTTCTCATCAGAACAAGGAGCAGCAAGATTCGCAGCAATTCATAAAGTGTTTGGAGCAAGTAACGTTTCTAAGCTCTTGCTTAATGTCCCAATACATGATCGATGTGAAGCTGTTGTCACCATCGCCTATGAAGCTCAGGCTCGTCTTCAGGATCCTGTTTATGGTTGTGTCTCTCATATTTTCGCCCTCCAACAACAGGTAAATTAACCAAACAACCCTTAGTGATCTATCTATATATCATAGACTTAGTTTTGTAGTAGTCACTGTGGAATTTATAAGGTGGTTGAGAATTAGCTAGTATCACTATTTTTTCCCATCAAAATGTTTGTGTTCATATTAGGGTTCTTATAATTCTAAAGTTCATAACTGTTTATCATATACTCCATCCATTAATAAATAAAATATCCATTTTCCATAATTTTCACACATATTAATTTTTACCTATACATGCACTAACACGAAATATTTTTTCATTAATATGAATCAATAATAATTCAATAAATTTAACAATATCCATTTTTTATTTTTTCAAAGTTTAAGATTCATTAATTAGTAAATAAAATGTTTATAAAATAATAATTAATATTTGTGGAAAAAGTTTAAACTTTGTTGAGAATGGAAGGATCAAATATTAGGAAGCGTTACAATATAGAGTAAATGACATTTACCACGATGACAATACCGAATGATTTTTGTCACGATGTTTAGTCTTCTTTTTCCATGTTTGTCGTTTTCGATTAGCCACAATTTAGAGTAAATGACATTAACTATTTCCGATCATAAAGATACGTTTTGAAAATTTTTTGGATACTTATAAAACGCTTAAAATGTAAGCATGAGTCTTATGATTCATTTACCACTCTTGGAAAATGAAACACAATGTATATAACTTATAACTATGTAAACTATATCATTTAAATTTGCATCAGAGTTGCTAAAGCATCTTTTTTTTCTTGGGCACAAAACATCAAGATTAGTAAAAATAACTATTATAAAGGAACATAGATCCTCATAAAAACCATAAAAAGCTTTACTGATTCGCTTATTAGTATTCAACTTGTTTAACTTAGCTTTTGATATGGGTTTATACATAGGTGGCTTACTTGCAAGCACAAGTCATGCAAATGAAGGCACAGATCGCCAGCAACCAGACGTCAGCCGCCGGCGATCTAAGAAACATCTCAGAGAATACTCCCCAATTTATGACGTGGCAACAAACTAGTGGCTCTCCGATCGGTAGTGTATACCCAACACCTTATACCCATCATAATCCTTATTACGGTCACGTGAACCCTAACAATCCGGTCTCGCCACAGAGCTCGTTAGAAGAATCTTTCAGCAACACTTGCAGTGATGTCACCACAACCGCTAGCGTACGAGAGACTCATCAAATCGGAAGAGGTGTATTCGGTGAGGGCGGGTTAGGGTTTCACGAAGAGTATCCTAACAAGAAGAGATCAGTGAGTTACTGTAATAGCGATTTAGGTGAGCTTCAGGCTTTGGCTCTTAGAATGATGAAGAACTAAGATAAGTTGGTAATCTATGTAGACAGTGAAGAAATGACAATAAACAAAAAAAAAAAGACAACAAAACATTCCATGTTCACATGCTATCATCAATAAACATGTCTACATATATACATGTTTGCTTTGTAGTCTCTATAGCGATCGAGGGCATCTATCAATGACTAAATCAGTAATTCAAAACATTATAATGTTTTAACATTTTAATTATTATATTTGGTATTAGTCTATGAACATGTTACTCAATGTAACCAACGACTATAAAATGAAAATAATCTGTGGTTGTTGATTACTATCAAATTTAAAATGAATATGAGCCAACATTTTCAGAAATTATTTTGGTTTATATGCATAATCTGATAAATTTAATGATTTTTTTGAAAGCATATCACAGTTCTGGCCGTTTTGCTGATCAATATAAGATGTTTCGACTTGACTAATTTAAGACTAATTTATGATTACATGTCTAAGATTATCATAAATTATTACATAGTCACACAAAAAAAAGAGAGCTCAGAAGTAACTAATTTAAGACTATTCACTCGACGCTAACATAAAGTTTATACTTTATACAATGAAATAAAAAAAACAAGCAAAGAATGTAATGTCACACGAGTTTAGAGAAATAATGCGACGGGCAAATTTCACACATGTTAGTAATAGAAATGCTTATATGTAAGCAGAGAGCTTCATAACAATTGTATGAGTTTATTTAATAAATCACTATAAATTTCCTTAAGTTATAAAAAAAAAAATTGTAGACGTGTGCGGCGCGGCGCATCAAAGGGGTTGACTTATTTTTGTTTAAGATGCATAGATAGGTTTATTTGGGTCTAGTTTATGTTGAAGATAAGGATACTTTAATTAGCGTATAGATATTCACCATAAATGAAGAAGTAATTCTCAACTACGAAACATAGAAGAATGCAAGATGACTATATATATAGACTATAGTCTATTTGTATAGTTAAATTTAAAACCTTACGAACAATTATTTTCTTAGATCTCTCTATGTGAATCGATCTGTGTATATGACACACGATAAAATAATATGAGTACAAGTAAACTTTTATTTTCATAATTAATAAATAATTTTGTAAGGGACACAAATAAAGAAAAAATAACTGATAATAAATAAAACATCTGAAGAACATAGGAGGATGGATGGTATGATTGTCTGTCAGAGAAGCAAATCATAGAAAATCATATTCATCTTTAAATTTTTAAAAATATATTAATGGACCACTAATTTATTACAATTAATAAACATGTTTACCTAACAAAAACTAAGCAATGTCTTGTTAATTATGATAGCACCAATCTCTCATATAAAATTTAATGGTCCTATTAGACAAAATGTCCCCTAAATTGAACACATACTTTGAAATTAAATTAAATTAAATTAAATGTTCTTTAGTTAGTTTTACTTTGCCATTTAATTCTAACCCGATTCTCAAACCAAGAAGCTTCGGCTATTGTCCACAATAGCACTTTTAGTCTTTTAAGAAAGGAATTTATGGTTTGTAATCTCGAGGTAACCTAATCAATAACAAGTATTTAATTAAGCACATGATCAATACTTCACCTAGACGTTTGAAAATATCAATAATTCACCTGGTTAATTAGTTTGACAGTCCACTTAATTTGATTTTTTTTTAAATATGAAATTGCCCAATTTTATAATAAAAATTAAAAAACTTATTATGGTTAAGGGAAGTGAGATATGAACAAGAGTTAAGCTATGTCAAGCCGTTTATGTATGTACGTATTTATTATGTCTATTAAATATTGTTCGAGCCCATTACCGGAGACAAAAATATTTCAACTTACTCTCTTTCTATTATTATTGTAATATATAACATATCAATATCACAACTTAGACATTCATTAGGAAGACAAGAATGCATGTTTATTATTCATATATATATATATAACCATTCCAATATATGTGTTTCGAAAATATAATATAAATGAAAAGAGAATAAACTGGATGTATAAAGGTAACTATCATCATCAGAAATTATTATTATTTTTTGAAATTAAAGTAACTATATACTATTATACATTAGTACATTACTAATTACTATAATGCATTTATTATAAATACAATGACGTGTCAACTGACAGGGAATAAACACGAACTATTGTCATCTTGTCAAGTTTTCTAATTGGAAACAAACACACGTGGGCCCGTCGCTTTAAGTGTAAATGTATAATCAAAGTCTTTGACCGTTGAACTAATATCACACGTGCGGCCTGCTCAAGCCGTTGGCTCGCGGGACCCACCTAACCATTTCTTTCCCCAGGCCGTGAATATATTTGCAATTTTTAATCAGTGCATTTGGAGCTTTGGAGGTGTCATGTGGACCATGACGTAGTGGTAAGTGGGATTGTTATATGCCCATTTGTTTGCAGAATCAGCCTAATGGTTCAAAATCTTAAATCAGGGAATTATCTAAACTTAGAACATATTTATTTTATTTCTGATAAATTTCTCAACATAATCCTCAAGATCTATACTATACCCATTCCACAAAATTACAAGGTATGAACATGGCACTTAAGAAAAGTCTGGGCAAAATAACCAACCCGAAATATTCGATCCGAAAAATACTACCCAAATCCGAACCCAGAAAATTATTTCATTGGATGCTAGACTCCTAAATTCGAAAACCCGTACCCAAATCCAAACCCGTTGGTTAAAACCTGAAATCTAATTATATATATATATATATATAATTAAATTATTCTAAAATTTTAATTATATTTGTAAAGTTTTAATTAATATTTTTTTAAATTTAATAACTTTTTTCTTTATTTTTCAATATTTCTTCATCCGAAACTGATCCGTATCCGAATCCGAACCGAACCCGACAAAATTATTCTATTGGATACTAAACTCGTAAACCCGATATAGCCGAACCCGAATGGATTTTATCCAAACTGATCCGTTGGCCGGCCCTTGTTAAGATTTCCAAGGGTTTCAGATCAACGTGACAAATTATGAAATATAATAAGAGAAACACTTTATTCTTAAAATGTTTGTAGACAAACAAAAACATAGAGATAAAATTTACATTTCATTTGCATCGCTCTTCTTAAAGATGCTCTCATCAATAAAACTTGGAAATCCTTTAAGCACATCTCGTAGAGCGTAGTAATGGCTATCACATTTATGATCTGTAATGAAATTACCTGAAAGAAGTATCCTCTGAAAATGTTGTCCTGGATCTCTCTTCCATAGACTAAAGTATTCAACTTGTTTCCCTGCTGCTGCGCTTTTCGTGTTTCCTCTTAAGTTCCTCTTTAGGTAGTAAACTTCCCCTGGTACATATAACTCTTCTGGCAATTTAACTACATTTTTAGTGGTAGATTCAGAGATTAAACTCTCAGACTTGTTCTTCGATGACGGTATTTCTGGTAAGAATCAAGAAAGATGAGATTTATGAACGCGGTAATGTCTTATAGGGATATGAAAGAAAGTGTAATTACCAGAATATTCTTTCTTGTTTCCAAAGTTTGCATAATCAGAAACTTTTCGAGCTACGTCTTGCACAGAGGAGACAACTTGTTTCGCGTTTGTTACTATATCTATTACACTCTTCCATTCTTCTTTCTCAATTACACTTGTCCTGGATTTACAGCAGTAAACAAACAGATTGTAAAAAGGAGTGTAATAAAGTTTCAAGTAGAGAAGTGTTTGCTTGTTTTATTACCAGTCTGTCTGAAGAATCTCATTTCTCAATCGCGCTAGGGAAGCTGTACTCAGTCTAGGTATAATATCATCCTGAAATACACAGAATGCTGTAAGAAGAGATTGATCTCAGTAAAATTTGATCAAGAAAAGAAAAGATTTTTTGGTTGTTCTGACCTGCATAACAATAGTTGTTACAAACTCAGAGCAATTCTCTGCAAGCTCTTTGGAAACACAAGGAGGTGTTGCATATCCAACGGCTGAAATATTGTCTGCATCGAATCCCAAGTCTTCCCTTGGCATTTTCCTTAGCATTATAGCCATTAAAGAAGCTATTGCGCCTCCAAGAGAATGACCAACAAGCCTTAACTTGTATCCCTATCGATAGTTCATTGCGATTTAAAATCTCTCCTTCTCATGTCTCACAAAACAAAAGAAATGAGGAACAACAATGATTATATCATCACCTCATATTTCTCTAAGCATCTTCTTATTGTTTGTAACTCGTGATTAAGGAACCATCGTGCAGCTTCAGCTGTTCCAAAGTGTGTTGAGTAGCCTTCAAAAGTAACCTCTTCATCGCTTGAAGAGACAATGTCAGTGATAAGATCATAAATTGTATGTGTACCCCGTATTCCAAAGACTACGAGTTTCCTTCGATGATCAACACCTATGTAGTATCCTGGCCTCATAACACTTGAATCTTTCACAAATTTAAGAATGTTATTCTCTTGAAGCATTGTGTTCTTTGCAAGACCACTCAAACTATCCCTGTAACAACCCTTTGCTAACTCGGCATTGTATATGAGATCATAAACCTGAAAAACAACAAAGTTACTTAGAATTTGGTTAAAAGGGAAATTATCAAAATGATTAGAATAAAGTTCTTACTATAGACTCTGAAACAACTTCTACACCCTTGACATCCTCAAATGGAGACAAGGAAGCTTGTCTAAGATATATAAGATAGAGACCAATTGTAAGATCACCAAGAGTCCAACCTTCAATACCAAGCTTACTCCTTTGAATACTAGCAATGATCTCAGACAGAGATCGACTACCAGGTGGTGACTTCTCTCCTACCGAAAACACACACATGAAACGTTTTTGCCTCAGAATTATGGATTTAAAGAAGCAAAACAAAACGAGAACAAGAACCATATGATATAGACCTGTTGGAAGAGCCCATCTACGCAATTGCATAGCTGGTTCAAGTGCTTTTGTGAGCCAAGCTAAGTCGAGTTTCCACTTGCTATCACTTGTATCTTCATCACCAGAGCTATCACTGTCGATTCTTGATTCAAATCGTCTTCTATTATCTAATACAGACCTTGAAGAAGAGACATTAGGTGTTCTCTTATCTGTCTCATGTTCTTCTAACTCTTTTCCCACCTTACCAGATTCTGATAAATGCGACTGAAATCGTTTGATTACATTATAAAAAACTCCTTGATATAATCCTCGTCCCTTCTTAAACGGTGAACCTTCTACAACTGAAAATAAATATATTTATAAACTAAACCTTACTAAATTCCAAAACTTTCATATCAAATATATTAAACTGTGAATCGAATAACCTTATTACAAAACTCTAGTGGTAGACAAACCATAAAGTGATTGATTTTACACAAAAGTCATATAACTAAATATCCACATTCATCAGTGTTCGACACTCTATTGGATAACCATAAAAAAGGAGAGAAATTTACACAAGTAAAGGGAAAATAGGGCTTACATAAATTCCATAGAAGCCGGTTCAATTCTTTGTTAGCCATTGATGAGCCCAGAAATGAATTGTCCGACCAAAATATAATCCTTTTTCAGTAAAAAAGGATCCTTCCGAAGCCGAAGACGGAAGAGAAGAAAGCTTTAAGTAAGTGAAACTTGGAAAAAACGGTAGATCACATCATCGGTGCATGTCGGCCGAGCAGCAAATCCAGAAATTCATCATCGGAGTAAAAGGGGGATTCATCCAGACTTATTCAGTAAAAGATATATGGGCCTTAATTGGGCTTTCTTTTGATCCATTTATAATAACTTTTATGTAAAACAATCGGGGTTATTTATGTCTTTTAGTCTGAAATCTTAAAAGTAAAAATTATTTACAAATCTATAAGAAAGAAACTATTAACATATATTATTATTTTCTTTATTCTGTTTTTTTCTTTCTTGATCGCGTTTCTTCCGTCGAATCATAGAACTCTTACTCATCGTAAAGGAATTAAGGAAACATCATCCTTCAACGACAAAACCTCAGGTTCATTATGAGACGGTGCTTTCTCCTTTTCCAGTTCAACTTTGAGATCAGGTAACATCAGTTCAAGATTCTTTAGGTTTTGCTCGAGTTCTTGAACCTTATCAGCATCATGTTTTTTCTTCCTCTCCAAGGAAACCATATCAAGCTTTGACTTCAACCAATCCAGCTTGAACCCCACTTCCATTAAATCCATTAACCTGCTATATGCATTGGTTAGTTCAAACTCTGAGAAGCTTTCTGGAGGCTTGTTTAGTGTCTTGATAAGACCAAGAAGAAGCTTCATGTATACTGTCTTCGTTGCTTTGCTTTTTGGTTTGATATCTACTGCAAAGTTTGGGTACTTTTCGAAAATCCAGCTCACTAATGAAATCTGAGAAACGAAGAGATATATTTGTTATTATATTAACCAAATCAAAACACAGATTACATCAGTATCTAGTGGATTCTTTAACTTACTTGAGAAGAATGAACATTGAAACCTCTGAAATCTAACATCTCCTTCCCAGTTTCAACTCCAACTTCAACAACTTTCATATAAACTTCAATGATGAGTGTGTTGTTCTCTAACAAGTCTTTATCCTTTAACTTGGTAAGAGGTAAAGCCTTTCGAAAACCCCAGCCAGGGATCTCAGTGTGAAACAAGCCAGATCCTTCTATAAGATAATAAAGAAAATCATATATGTGTATTTATATAGTTAGATTCAGTTTTGGAAGATAAGTAAATTTACCAGATGTTCTATGGAACTCTTTGCCTGATGGATTCAATATAGTGAAGCGTAAAATTGCTCTTCTTGTCCATCCAGGTTTTAATGATTTAGGGTTTGCAACACAGAGATACAAAGGCATGTAATCATCAAAGTAATGTCCCTTAGGATGAACTAGAACAAACCTGAGATAAAGAATCAAAGAAAACATATGGTAAACCTTCTTTAATTAGGGTTGATACGTTCAAGTTTTTATTTTAGAAAATACAAAGACTATTTTGAGTTTAAAGAGAACTAAGTAATGATTCGGTTCTTCTAGGTTATACCATTCACAGTCGCCGCTTGAGAACACAGTAGACTCTATGGGAAATTTTCTTTCGGAGAAGTTATCAATCTCCCATGTAAAAGTCTTCTGCAACTCCGTAGCCATCTTCTCAAAACGTTTTCTTAATATTAGGGTTTGGTACGTTCAGTAAAGTGACAAGAGACTTTTTTAATTGATTATTTGCTTCGTACGTTGATCACGTTTTTCTTTATATAGGAATCGAAATATATATATATATTTTTTAAAATAATTTCCTATATTTTTTAAAAATATTTTTTTTAAAAATATATTGTTCAGTAGGTAGAAAAAAATTGTAATCGAAAAAGGCAAATCAAACAGAACGAAACCGGCAGCATTACCGAATCTTTAAGCTATTAAAAGGTATAACAATCTATGAACTATTTCAACATGAAACAATCTTATCAAAATGAAAAAATATGCATGTCATCACTTAGGGCTTTGAGTAGTTGATAATTTCTTTTTATTTTGATTATATCTATATATTATTTCCGAAATGTTAAAAAAAATAAAACTTTAATTTAATACTTATTTACTAATTACAATATATTTCTCTTAGAATTTAGCTAATTACAAATACCATATCCAAACAATAATTTAAATAACATTAACCTTAATTATTCTTAAAGTTTAATTCATAACAATAATTTTTCTTCTCAAATTTAGCTAATTGTTATCTTATATTTATTAAAATATCCTAACAATATATTTTTCCTAAAATATAGCTACAATAATTTAAACAACATTAACCTTAATTATTCTTAAACTTTAATTCATAACAATAAATTTTCTCCTAAAATTTAGCTAATTTTCTCTTATATTTATTAAAATATCCTAATAATAAATTTCTCCTAAAATATAGCTAATTAGTAATATATCCGAACAATAATTTAAACAATATTAACCTTAATATTCTTAAACTTTAACTCACCGGATATATATAAACTATATAATAATATAATATATTATTTATATAATTTTAGTTATCTCTTTAAAAATATCCAAACAATTTTAAATTTCAGTAATCGTCACAATTTAAAGCAATATAAAGGAGAAGCTATCATAATTGATTTCATTGAAACTGAATGGTCAGTTTCTTTGTTAATTCAAAATGGTCAAAGAAGTAACATAATGCGTTTTGTGAAAAGATTCAAAAAATTTCTCATGGCTAACTATCTTAAACATGGAGGAGCTGTAGTTTTGGAACTCAAATGCGAAGATATAACTACTCAGGCAATATTAAAGTCAATAGCGGCATCTATTAGTTTTAAGTTATGACTCTTTTATCTCATGAATTCTGTTTAACTCTACTACTACTCTTTCCAATCTGTTTACTCTACTACATTCTTTCTTTTATTATATTAAATTAACTCTATTTTAAAAATTCAAAGTATTATATATTTTATTTTGTTTATCTTATAATCTTTTATATATAAAATATGTTTAATAATATATATATATAGAAAATATTACCTCGCGCTGCAAAGCTAGTTAATTATCGGTGTTTTTAAGGATTAGTTATTCTTTATCTAAATTTTCTCAAGTTTGAAAACTCTTTTCTTTCATTTCACAACAACAAATATTAAAGAAAAATAATATTCAAATGACAATGATTTTTTAATCTTGCAACAACACACCAAACAACAGAGTACTCAATGATCGCAAAAGCAACATCTCCTTGCAATTTATTAAGAGATAGAAAGGGATGGTCTTATTCAAAGCTTTGAGAGTAAAGCAGTCTGAACAGGCTTCGGTGCTACAACCTCTTTGACTTCACTCTCCTTACTATCTAATTCGCATGGGTTCGGTGGCACATCTACGGCCGGTGAGCAATTGAAAAATCCATGTGGCTGTGTTTTACACAACAAAAAACATTTATTTTCAAAACCATTATTTGTCTTTTTTTGTTAGACAAAGAGATTTGACTTACCATTAGTGTGAAACCAATATGTTCGACGGGCATNCTATTAGTTTTAAGTTATGACTCTTTTATCTCATGAATTCTGTTTAACTCTACTACTACTCTTTCCAATCTGTTTACTCTACTACATTCTTTCTTTTATTATATTAAATTAACTCTATTTTAAAAATTCAAAGTATTATATATTTTATTTTGTTTATCTTATAATCTTTTATATATAAAATATGTTTAATAATATATATATATAGAAAATATTACCTCGCGCTGCAAAGCTAGTTAATTATCGGTGTTTTTAAGGATTAGTTATTCTTTATCTAAATTTTCTCAAGTTTGAAAACTCTTTTCTTTCATTTCACAACAACAAATATTAAAGAAAAATAATATTCAAATGACAATGATTTTTTAATCTTGCAACAACACACCAAACAACAGAGTACTCAATGATCGCAAAAGCAACATCTCCTTGCAATTTATTAAGAGATAGAAAGGGATGGTCTTATTCAAAGCTTTGAGAGTAAAGCAGTCTGAACAGGCTTCGGTGCTACAACCTCTTTGACTTCACTCTCCTTACTATCTAATTCGCATGGGTTCGGTGGCACATCTACGGCCGGTGAGCAATTGAAAAATCCATGTGGCTGTGTTTTACACAACAAAAAACATTTATTTTCAAAACCATTATTTGTCTTTTTTTGTTAGACAAAGAGATTTGACTTACCATTAGTGTGAAACCAATATGTTCGACGGGCATAACCGGCCAATCTTCAAGTCTAGGAACATGTATGATCCCAAACACGTACCTATCAAACCATACTTCCATATTTAAATCACAGATTTGTGATAAGCAAATATAAGTAAAACAAGGATTACAGACCAAAGAACAATGTCAGATTCTTCCAAGGAGCGATTCTGTTTCACCCATGTGACAAGACCTTCACCAGCACGTGGGTTTTGGTTTGGGAACTCTCCTCCAGGGAACTTCTCTTCAGGATCATAGCGAGTAATCCAAAGATTGTGCTTAAGGAAAGCAGCTCTTCTTAAAAACTTAGCCTCAGGTCTAGCTAATGGCAAACAATTTGAACCTGGAACAAGTTTGTATCCCGTTAACTGTCCCGTCCTGTTTACTGTCCTTGTGTTTCTTACCTGACACAACATATATTACAATGACTTTATCTGTGATAGAAACAAAGAAATCTGATTTTGTGAAAAGCTAGAGGACGAGATCATATTGCTTACAATCCAATGGCGAGCAGAAAAAGGATCACAGTCACGCATCGCCTCTGCCTCAGATCTAAGTAGCTTCTCTTCCGCATAAAATGCATTGTTGTGGATATTGTTCTCACCAGGCTCGTCAACTCTAGCATTTACCTCAACTACCTACAGATAAAAATGGATGAAGCTTGACTATAAGATTTTTTTCAAAACTTATAGGGACTTCTAAAGATCATATGCTAACTAAAACCTGAAAATAATCAGATACACAAGTATACAACAAAAGGACGAGCAGCCACTTATAGGTACCTGATTGAAAGCTTCACCTGGTTTACAGTCAACAGACATATCCATGCGAGCAATAAAGAAATGTTGATGGACTGGTGCATACAACCCAGGAGCAATAGTGGTACCATACTTTCGAGTTTCTCCTGGCTGCAGCGCTCCTAAACTGAGGATACCAGTAAGTTTTACTTCAGCTTCGATTTTCCCATCCTACAGTAAGACATTCAAGACAAAATGATATTGGTCTTCAGATATCTAGAAATATGAAACTACAAATTAGCAAATGACTGAAGCTCCAATGGACACTTCAGCACTGATAATCAATGCCCCCAACTGAACAATTACAAGCAAAGTGTTAAGGCTTAAAAAGTTGCGCGCTGCCATCTAAACTCAGGATTTATTCTCATGCAGAGACACATCTTTTGTCTTCCTATAAAACTTAGATGCAAATGTGACTAATGTGTGCTTTACTCTACAAATTAATATTCATATATTCCACTTACCTGGTAGAAGTGCCAGTAAAACCCATACTCGTAGTTAGCTACAGTACATAGAAAAGAGACAGTTAGCCTCCTAGATCTCCGCACTTCGGCTAACCCTGTTCTCCAGTCCTGATGTTTCCACAAAATCCCATGGTCCTCTTCGTGCAAGCAAACACAGTTCTCAATTGTTTCAACTCCTCCAGTGAAATTTGTGAAATGTGCATCAAAGTACTTGATAGATCCCAGACAGTCACACCCCTAAAACCGATTGTTAAACACAATCTGAGATCTGATTAGAGAATGAGAACACACAAGTTGATTTTAAACCTTCTTAAGCGAATGAGCGTTTTTTCCAAGACCATCCTCCCCAGCATCAAAAGCATTTTTCCTGTAATGTGGCTCATTCGGATCGCCATAAGGCACAACCATCTCTACAAAACTTAGTCTGTGTGCAATAGGCCTTCGACCTCGACTGCCATCAACATATGCTACCGAATGTATGACTAAACCTTCTCTTGGAGTGAACCCAATACGAAAGTTCCACTGTAAACAAAATGTTGAGCCAATTTAGGCATAAGCTTAAGCAGAATCACTTGGTTTTAATTACACAATTACTGGAAATTTACCTTCTGCCACTCGACAAAGTAACCCCTTACGCGAAAACTTGGACCTTCAGGTTGAATAATCTGAAGAGGCTTAACATCACTTCTATCAACACCCCCCCTACTTTCACCTGGGGTATAATTCCTCAAAGGGTCAGGTGGGGGAAGTGGCACAAACTTACGGTCTTCAAACTCAATCACCATCATGTTTTGCATGTCTACAAGTACATAAATGCCCTCAACTGGACGAGCATAACCATTTTCCATTGGGGAATCACTATCGGTACGACAGTATATAAGGGGTTTTGCAAGCCTACGGCTAGGAGCGTCAGCCTCACTATGATAACCCACACACCTGCACAATAAATTCATAGGCAGGCTCAGGGAAAAAGTAGGCCTTAAATGAAAACATTCAGCAAAAAGCCAAAAACCAAGATGTTATTAACATACCAGGGATCAACCATCACAAGATCCATGTCTTCAATACCTCTCCTCTTCATTGCCTCTATGAATGGTGGGAAGTCTTTGACAATAGCTTCACATTCAGCATATTCAGCCGCATCCTAATATCAAAAAGAAGTAAACTGAGAGAGTAGCAAAAAAACAGTAGCATCTAAAATTCCCTTAGAGATCCATACCATAGGTGGCTGAACATCAGGTATAACATGTGAGGAAACAACTTTTCCCCTGTGATGGCCACCCCGAGTGACAGCATGAACTTCAGATAACTCCACGATCCATACACTTGTCTCATTGGACTTTTGATTGTAAACAACAAGTCTTGCTCGCCTTGGAGGAAGCTTCATTGGAATCACAGGTCCAGATTTAGTTCTTGGAAGTAGTGACGGCTGGAAGGGAGGGAAAAAGTAAGCATCAGCCAGAGCCACAACTTGTTTATCTGGTTCAACTGATGCCACCTCAATGAAACGCATGCCATCCCTAACCTGACAAATAAAATATTGAACAGTTTGAGTAAAATTTGATTAGTTGATCGAAGTCAAAGTAAGTTTCTGCACCTCAGGGTTGGCACCAGCGGAGCGAACAGTGGCCACTGCAACTGATATTTCAGCAGCAGATAGAGGATCCAATGGGTGCTTGGTTTCCGTTCTTGGCATCACAGAAATTCCTGCATTGGTAAAATAGTGTTCTCAATACAACACAACCAGTAAGCATCATCAACAATTCCAGTGAACAAGTAATTCAAACATATTGCTAGATCTAAGATCAAATAATCAACGATCACGATTGATGATTCTTTTCAAGTTAGATCAGTATTGAAACCTTTGTTGAGTGGTTTTTTGGCAGTATCAGTAAGCGTATCAACAGGATTGATTATGGATTCCAAAGCAACCTTAGTAGAGGCTCGCTGATCATCACCCTGGGGAGGCGAAGTAGATACCGTCGTCGTCTTTTTCGAAGTTGAGGCCATTGAATAGGATTTACAAGTTCTCCAAATGAACCAAAATCAGTTTCAACACAATCCACTGACATACAGCAAAACCTATCTCTATCCGTCGCTTTATCTCCCCCACCTTCTCTTCACCTACAAGAAGATTTGGCAAGAGAGATAACTCTCCAATCACAACAACAACAACTACTACTACTGTCTACTGTCTCTCGATTTCAGCTCCGTTACCAGAAGTTTAAAGGTTGATTCGTCACCGGATCTAAGTTCTCAGTGATCGTATTTNTTTTTTTTTTTTTTTTGGAGTTTGATTTTGTTGTGGCTTCAGAGTTCTGAGGCCAAATCCTATTTGTGGGCTCTACGTTAACTGACTATTTTATAAGGGACTCTAATTATCAAATATCAACTTTGTTTTTTTTTTTTAAATAAAGATATCCAACTTGGAAGGCGACGTGGATGGGATGCACTATAATCCATTAGATTCTCATTGTATACTTTTTTTTTGTTAATCTTTTATTAATTCCTGATATAGTTGGGAGTATATATGTATTAATAATTTAATATACGTGTTGACCTGTTTAGCAAAGTTTAAATACAGTTATCTGTTTTGATTTTATTTAATAAAGATAGATAAAATAGGATTTTATTTTAAAATCTTTAACCTAGAAAAGGTAACTATTTAAAATCAGTAGCAGGGAAAAATTACAGAAAAAGAGCAGTGTCTTGTTAAATAAAGTTTGACGTGTTTCACCATTTGTTATTTTCCTGTCTCATGCACTTTATTAGAGCATTAAAAAAGTAAACAAAAATGAATACAGAAAAGATAGGTTTTTGCTGAATGTTTTCACCAATCACCATCATGTTTCACCAAATTATCCACTTATTAGTTTGTAGTTGTTATTTCTTTTATGATAAATAATTTCAATTTATATAAGCATAGTTGCAGTAATACTAAATATTTTAAATATATAAAATATAGATCGTGAAGTGGACAGTACAAATACCAGCAAAAAACCGCTGTCCACGACTAGTGGAATTACGAGCTCACATTTTGTGGGGTCTTACTGCTTTTGGTAAAACTCCTTCTGGAATGCACCGAGTCTCCTATTGCTCTTTGCTTATCACACACCCCCTTCAATGGCTACGAAGACAAAGTAGTATTGCTAATATATCAAAGTGTTTTATTGCTTTTTAACACAAAATGTTTGGATTTTTCCTCTTGTTTTGTCTTAGTTAATTTACAGCCAGTTCCACCAAGAATCATCCCCACAAATCTTGTGAAGATACCAACGAAACGGTACTCTTGATTCTGCAAAAAACTTCTTGTGACATGGATCTACCCCAATGTGTCTAATTCTTATAAGAAGCGACTGAGAAGAAGTAAGATTGAGTTAATAATTCTGGAACCAAGACTTTGTACACGGAGGTATATGGTTCCTGTGATACACAGGCCTTGCCTGGTCCTTTAGTTCCTTTAATATGCTCTTACTCTAAGCCTGCAGTTAACGTTTGAGTGGATGATATAATGAATTCAGTGGATTCGTTGCTATTATATCAATCATCCAAAAACAAATACACATAACAACTTCAAGAAATCAGAGAAGATACGGGCCAAATTAAATGAGATAAAATTAGAAGATCTCTCACATGAAACACACATTCTTATGCAGAAGGAGAAAGAAGCTAATAACATCAACCACACAATTGTGCATAATGGGTATCTTTTTTTGTTCTTGGTTATAGAGGAAGATAAGAGAGCCTTCTTCGCCTATAATACACATTACACACTATATTCCGGTGGTTGTACTAAGTTGAATTTAAAACAGAGTAACCTGAAAACAATGCATAGAAACCAGAATCTTGAGTTACCAACTGTGACTTTTCACTTGTGGGGTGGCTGCAGCTGCTGACTGAGAATGAGTCTGTATGACTGTATCCAATGATCACAGGAAATAGTCTGGTGTTCTTCGGGTGACATCTGGTTCTCCTCTCCTAGGTGCCGGTTCAAACTGCATCCAGAGTTTTATATACTTTAGTTAGCAATGGTCACTCTTCTACGCTAATGAATTACAGACAAGACATGTGGATTTTGGGGAAAGACCTGAATGAAGGTGTGGTTCCTGCAGTCGTCAACCTCGAGAATGGAGGCCATGTTCCCACAACGGTAACAATAGTTTGGTGCACTGAAAATAGTAACCACTTTTTGCTCCTGTTGATAAAAAAAACAATAAAAGTGAGCAAAAAATATTAAGCAAAGCTGTGAACAGAAGGTTTAGTTGTGTTATTACGTGAGCCCAATTATATCCATCCATAACCAATTGGTGAGCTCGGGCAATCAGCTTTAAGCTGTTTGTGTGATTGAACTGTTCGGATATATCCTATGGGAAAAAAATGAAAAAGATAAAAGTCAATTTACATGCATTAAAAAGGAGAGAGATTCAGGACAGTTTCTGCGACGAGCCTCGTAAGTACCTGACCAAATGTATATCCAGCACCACGAGGAGAGATTCCCCAACCACATCGGTCATCAGGGTCAGACCATAATAAGTCACACATGGGCCCTTCATGGGGCACTTCTTGGACTCGATCAAAATTCCTTATGTTGTCAAGGGTCTCGATAGATGGAGACAATCCACCATGAAGGCAAAATATTTCTGACTCAACCTGCAATGGAATAACATAATGATCACCCAAAAACTTGTGTACAAAACACCATCAGTTTAGTCAGATAAGCCATACATGTAATCTTCCATTGTTTGCATTTTTCAAAATACTAACGTCTTGCAATTGATGTGACACTAGCAAAAGAAATATGACAGCACACTACAAAAGCAATATTACGTTCATAATAATATATGCCAGCACAAGACATAGAACTGATCATCTATACTAAATGACTACGGGACTAAGATAAAGTAGACTCATGTAAAATCTCACAAACAAAAAAAGGAAGAAAGGTCTGAGATAAGATAGGTACACGTACCAAGGCTGTCAATGGGAAATAGTCGAAGAGGTCTGTAAAGATTTTCCAAACATTTGCGTTGCCATACCTGCAAAAATAAAATAAGGATTGTTAAAAAATATTGCCATCTATATCCAAATAGTCAAATGCATTTCTAAGCAGCAGATAGGATGTGTAAGACAATACAATATATACAAAATCAGGATTTTTCCAGAAGACTCACTTTCGCAAACATTCATCATAAAATCCATAAACCTGAGTAATCTGTTAGACAGAAAAAAAGAGGAAAAACCTCTGTCATATAAAAGAGTAGGATGATAGGAAAGTATTACAAAACACAATGTATGTTGTAGACAAAGAACAAAGTTTATAAGAAAAATGTGTGTCAACCTCAGAAGTTCTGTAACCTCAGACGGTGAGCTTACAAGTGAATACAGAGTAATAAAAACATAGTGCAATAGTCTACCTGACGACTTTCATGGTTTCCTCTAAGAATAGTGAGTCGCTGAGGATATCTCATCTTTAAGGCGACTAACAGCTAGAAAGAGAATAAAAAGAGAAATTGAATTAACATACTTCATATTCAGATTTCAGACCAAAATATTAATACTGTAAAGAAAAAATATTCATCATGCAAATAGTATACAAAGATAAGAACTGGCTTGTCGATACTAGCAAACTCTTAAACTGAAAAAAGGAAGTTTTAATAATTCATCCTCGTACCGTAACAGTTTCAACAGAATAATAACCACGGTCCACATAGTCTCCCATAAACAGATAATTTGTATCAGGGCACTGCAAAACAAATGAAACATGAATATTTTGGGAGAGTTGTAGGAGCTATATACACATTGGTAAACAAAAATCAATATCAGAACCGAAAAAAAATACAAGACTAGCATCTAAGGTGATCAGTGATTCTCAGTAAATTTTAGAGATATTACCATTCCCCCTATACGGAAAAGCTCTGCAAGATCATGGAACTGTCCATGAATATCACCGCAAATAGTCACAGGGCTTTTCACAGGCTGCATGCAGGAAAAAAAGGAAAGAGTTAAGAATGAATACATGGCTAGTAGCACAAACTACCATGTTGAAAATATAATCGCCAAATGTGGTGAAAGATTAACTCAACCAAAGAGAGATGCAATAACAAGAACTAACCTGAACGTTGCTTTCATTCATTAAGATCTCCTTCGCTTTCTCGCATAATGCCCTAACCTACAGAAAAATAAACAATACTGCATATGATATTCACCTTTGGAATTACCAGTAATAATCACTATCAAACACATGAGTTGAAAACGTATACGTAAATAAATCAACTTGACACCAGCATCAAACATGAAAACCAGTTAGAAAAAAGCCTACAAATGCTAATAAGATTTTGCCTCATATTTCTATACTGATTCTTCATAGCAAGAAAACTAGACGCATAACATTACGAGGCACATAAAAACACGAGCTTAATGTGTTCAGTTAATGACACAATGCAAGCCAAAATTCATCTTTCATCAAACCATAGAAGCAAAGCCAATACTCCCAACCAATAAAACTGCGGTGAAAATGAACACATTCGTCAAGATCTAACATTTTCCGGAATATGTTTCATTAGGATTAACTTCGAAGATCACCAAATCAAATCCAATAATCCCATACCCGAAGAAACCTCAAACAGAGTAATAATAAAATAAAATAAAACAGATCCAGTCCAAGTTCATAGCAACAAAGCTAGAAAACGTCAAAGGGCAAAGGAAAAGTTATCATCCAAGGAGGAAGTCTCAGGCACCTGTTGCTCGGAGAGGGGCTTGCACTGCATGAGTTGTGAGATCTGCTCATCTAGATCAATGGTTGCATCCGTCGGGATAGAATTCGCGCCCATTCTCGTTCTCTCGTCCGATTCGGAAAACAAATCAGGACCTAACTAGGAGCAGCCCTAACCCTAAATTGGATGGAATCTGCGTATTCTTCGCTTATCCACTCTCTCCCTCTCTCTCCGCTTTGTGTGCAGTGAAAGAGGATCGGAAAGTTTGAGATGGCGCGTGAGGATGAGAGAAGCGAGTGGTTTGTAGCTTTCGAGTTCTTATGTAATATTACCATTGTACCCCCTTTCAGGAGATCACATTTGGTAGTTCAGAAACCGTTACCGGTTATGCTGATTTTTTTCTGATTTAACTGAACCGGTTTCGGCTTATATATATATACTCGAGAGGGTTTTGCTTCCTTTTGCTTACGCTTCACACTCTCTCTCTCCGACGATTCGTGACGATGACGAGATCTGTTTCCGATGAGTATACTGGGAAGGAGAAAACTTTGGTTTC
>KE159206.1:2916-32170 GCA_000411055.1 Leavenworthia alabamica | reverse complement strand
GACTAATTTGGCTAGTCAACATAAAGTTGATGATTTTAAAAGAAGTCAACAAACAAGATTAGCATTTAAATCGGAATCGAAAAGTACAATATTTAAAGTTGTGAATTTTGAAAGTAGATGCTTATTTTGACCGTTTTCCCGTTGTTTTTTAGAAACTAAAACAAACTGTAAAATATAAAACATGAGTAGTTAAATCATGGCTTCGTGGCTTCCTTAGCCTCTCCAGCTTTACCCTCTGCAAATTCAGCTGTCTTGTTCGCCGATTCTTTTCCTTTCTCCGTCACATAATCCAAAGTTTTCTGAGCTTCTTTATCCGCCGTGTTTTTAGCTTCAACAGTTTTCTCAACAATGTAATCTTTTGCTTTCTCACCATCTTCCAACGCTTCCTTTGTCTTCTCCGTCATGTAATCCGAAGCTCTCTTTCTATTTTTCATATATATTTAATTATATATATTAGATTCATTATATAAAAAGGTTTCAAAACATATATCTACACATCTTGGAATCATTGTACTAACTTATTTAATTAAATCTCTTTTAGTAGAGTATCATATAATTAACCAAAAAATATATATCAGAGTTTTTAGGTAAATGTATATATAGACTTAATTACGAGGGAAAGATGTGAAAATAAAAAATATATACTCACGTTGCTTCATTGAGGTCATCAAGGATGTTGCCGTCACCTTTAACGGCGTAGATCAAAGACTTCTTGCGCTGTGCAACGACGACTAACTCAGTCTTCCGGCCAACACTGATGGAGCCAACGCCACTCTGTTTGGTTCCTCCACTGTGGAAAGAAGAACCAATCCCACTTAGAACAGTCCCTGAGAAAGACAACGCCATGGAATATAATCTCTTTAAAATGTGGAAGATAAAAGAGTTATAAATGGACGAAGTGAGTTGATAAGAAATTTGACCTCCAATAGTATCGTTTTATAGATCTCTAAACCAATTAGAATCCAAAATAAACCGTGTCATTGTAAGATATTTTTTCGCATTGATATTATCTTTAACCATTGAACCAGAAGAGTTCGTTCAAATCTTGCCACGTGTAAATCATTTTATGGTTTTGTGAAATAGGTCGGCCATCAACTCGTGGTTATGTAAACATGTGAGAATATATGGCAACCAAAATTTCGGGTCTGACATAACGATAACTGATATATACCCAACTAAAACAATATACATATGACTGGTAAAAACAGCAATAACGAACATAAACTGACGGTGTTATTTTTTGGTTTATTTAATTTTTATGGTTTTATAATTCATAAATAATATAGTTTACACTGCAACTTCATTACATTCACTAGTATTTATATTCTTTTTGCATTTGCAGTATTAATAAGTCGACGCAATGGAGAGACATATATAAAGAGAGAACCAAATTTTTCTTAAACTGAAACTGTGTATATTACATCAAAAATACGTGCGTGTGTTTTGTTTTCAGAACTTTTTACTATTCTATCGGTTCCGCCATTGATGTTGGTATATTTTATAAGGACATAATGCTCTAGTGTTAAACAACAACAACAAAACATAATTGCTACAACGAGTTTACATTGAAATTAGATAGAAATGATATTATAGTCTAGGAAAATAGCACTATAAAATGAGGTCAGCGAATATTATCTAGAAAAAAAAACGAAGGCTTATGAAGTATAGCAATTTGCTAATGCACTTGAAAGGTAAATATCAAGATCCATAAGTTTAGCATTCAAGTGGATAAAGCTATTACAGAAACAGAACATTTCTTTTTATTTACTAGAAAACTCTTTGAAACAGAGACTTTTATTATTCACATACAGAAATCATTTATTTTTAAAAAAAAACAACCCAAAACATTTCTCTGTTTACTTATCAACGATGTATCCATGTTCATGTCTTAGAGATGCTCCTGTGTCCTCCTACTCCTAGGCTCAATCACCAGCTTTCTCCGTCGTATAATCTTTTTCCCTCGTAGCCTGTTCCTTCACCTCTTGTCCTTTCTGAGGTGCCACCTGTCCAGTTTCCGTTCCTTTCTCGGACATGGACTCAAACAAATTGACTCGTCATCTTTGGAACTCTGTCTTTCTCCACTTGAACTTCTCTTTCTTTCACTACGTTATCTTTCCTTGCTTGCTCTGACGCCATTGTTTATTCTAAATTTATAACAGTATTTTTTCAAGAAACAATTTTGCGTTCAAGATAATACTTTGATCAATGATTTGTTTTCTTTTTTTCGTCTCGGATGTTTCCTATGGAACTGTTTAATTTGTGTTTTTATAATCAAGAAACCTCTTTAACCAATAAGACAAAATTTTGGGCGGTCATAAGGATATTGGAGGTGTTTGTGTGTGACGTGTTGATTTTATATTAAAACATAGAGGGAGACTCGGTGATTCAGCTTGTGGAAAGATCAGCTTTAACCTTCCTGAACCAACAAGAAGAAGCCAATTATCTATTTTTCGACACGTGTCTTTCCCTACTTGTACACGTGGATATCCCTTCCGGACCATCTCTGATGATTTTTTCTCAAACTACGAACACTTCATCACATATGGGCTTCTTCGTGGCCCAATTAATCTATTTACCTCATTCTACTAATTACTCGGAATAAAACTGTCAACTGCATTGGTATTTAACTGTTATTTCAGTCAAGAATCAAGAAGCTACAATAAAAAGATAACTCTAATGATAAATAGATTGTTCTTTAGAGCAACTTATACACTGATGGTAAAAAAAGAGTTATGAAGAGAAGAGAGTAGAGTAAAAGAGCAGGTTCCAAGTATCAGGCAAACCAGGAAGACACCAATGGCTACAGTCATTACCAGGATGGTTGCCACTAAATGCAGAAGGATGAGCATCTTTACGAAGTTGAGAGAGACCAGTTATGTCAAGCCAATATACAGGTTTCTTCAATCTCCTCATCACTTTGTTTAAAACCACCCAAGCCATTGGTGTCCCTCCTGGATACCTCCTCCCATAGAATGGCTGCATCTGACTCGAACACGACTTCATTGGCTCTCCCCAATCCTTTCCCCTTCAAAACATTATCATTATTAAAGAAACAATAAATAATACTAGACTGAAGAAAAGTTAGTTTACTCGTAATGAGTAGGAGACACGCCGTTGAAGAAGACTTTGGTTTTAGAAGGATCGACATAAGTATTAACCCATCGAGCCCAAGTAGTCATTCCTTTGTAATAAGCAATGAGCCTGTTCATGTCTTTGTACAATCTATTCCCATCTTCCATGTAATCCCACCTGTAAACACGTCACTAAATTAATCTCAAAAAGACAGAGACAAAGAAAAAGAAAAAAACATACGGCTGGATGTGTTCAGTGTGGGTCCACCAATGCCAGGAGTTGAAAATCAAGACGTCCATGCCTCTCCACATGTTTCCTTGCTTAATAGAATTTAGCTTAAGCACTCTCCCAACTTTCTCTGAACTCAAATCCACTAAGAACTGTGTTCTGTAAAGCATCAACGTCACTCCATATTCCTGTGTCACATTCCATTACAAAACCAAAAATTATTTCACTAATAAATATATAATTTATTTTTTACTTGCCATGTGCATTTTTTAATTTATAGAAGAAAAAAAACGAATCTCTTTTGCGTGGCTCATGATCATAAATAAAGATAATAACATGACATAAGATTCTCTTTTTTGGGGAATAGGCCACTAATCACGTTCATCTTTAAATGCTCTTTCATTTTTTTGTCATAATTCTATTTTTATAACATGAATACAACTATACAATAAAGCATTCTATTTGCATCAAATCAAATAAGACAAACCAAAAAACAAACTTTATCACTTTTCCTAGTTTACTTTACTTTATCCTATTAATAATATGAGGAAAAAAAAAAAAGACCTTTACCACGACTTTTCACACTTCATTTTTAGCGAAAAAACTTACCTCAATAAAAATATCTATTTATGTTATGGATTGTAATATATATATTTATAAAAAAAGAAGATAGATGATAGAAGAAACCTCGAAAATGAGTGAAGCAAGACCCTTTTGGCGATTAAGAGTGTAACGAGTGTTAGGAACCCAAGAATGAATTAGACAAGCAAGAGACTCCCACATATTTGTACTTAGTGAATCTCCTACGAACATTATTTTCTTCCCTCTCATCTTCCTTAAGAAATACAATCCATTGAATCTGAAAACCACAAAAGGAAACATCTCAAAGGATGAACATAACTTAAAACAAATTGACTTTTATTACTTAATCAGTTAATCATTATTTATATATAATTAATGAGAAAAGACAGGGAAACAAAACACAAGAAGCTTTGATCTTAAATTAAAGGGATGAACCTGGGGAGAGAGCAAGAAGATGGTTGCCATCGATACATAAGATAAGCATTGTCGGGACGACCATACTTCTTGCAATTAAACTGTGGATCTATAAATGGACATTTATAAGGATTGTAAAGTGGATACTTGACATCATAAACCCAATTCCCTCTAAACCAATTGCATCTTCCAGAAGCTAGCTCTCTTCTTTCTCCATTCTCATTACTTGTGTTGTTGCTGTAAGCAGAGACTGTTGAGAGAGAGAGTAAGCAGAACAAGAAGAAGAAGAAGAGAGAAGGGTTTTCTTGGGAAGATAAACCCATTCTCTACAGTGTTTATTTCTTCGATCTGAGATTTTGAGATTCTGTATTGGTAAGTGAAAAGAGATGTATTGGACTGATTTGTTATATAATAGTCTAAAATCAAAAGAGAGAAAGAGAGAGAGTTAAGTGAGTGAGTGAGATTGTTCACATCACATGGGAAGTGGGAAACAAGAAACAAGATCCTTTTATGTCTTTTTCGATTATTAGTTTAGTTTTTAATTTGTACTAGGTTCGTTCCAAATTATTATTATTTCTAATTTTTTACTCTAATAAATAATAATCATCTTTTACCCAAAATATCAATATTTTTACATTAAAAGATTTGTTATATATTTACTGATAACTAATGGGTTAATGAATTTACCAAAATAATGATAATGGGTTAATGTGAAATTATAATCCAGGGTAATATTTGTGTGCCACTTGCTAGCTATTGAATATACTTTCCTGTATAAATTCATTATTATATGAAAAGATGAAAAAAATCTCATAAAGTAGACTTGGTAGGTAGCTACAAGATTCAAAAATAGGAAAATATAATTTCATGAAAATTAGTTTGTGAGAGTGTAAGAAGGACCAACTTTGACTTTTCACCGTTTTGCACTCGTAAATTTTTTTTTTTCCGACCAAACTATTGTATTAAATTAAAACGTATATGTTACAATATATGATTGTGTTTTCGTCCTGGCTATTTTCCCCAACCTATCTACTTCCTGATTACAAGATCTGGGTATATACATAAAGTCAAAATGCAGTTTTGTTCTTCCACTCCTAAATCTATACGTACGTGTAAATATATATAGGTTATAATCCTCGATCTACACATAGCGAAAAAATTTTATATATATATTTAAATATTATATATTATAATATAAAAAAGTAATAATTCAAAATAAAAAATATGTAATGCAAAAAATAACTAGAGGAATTTACTTTTTTTTAACTTTTGATCAGCTAAAATCATTTCAAATATTTTACCGAATTGTTTAATCTACTGTTTCAAAATATAAGAATCATTGTTGTATTCCTTTTTTGAAAAACATAAATAAAAGGTGGAATATATGATTTTATATAGTTATAAGTTTATACTATAAAAATATTATTATTATTGATAATATATATGACTAATAATGTATGTATGAAATATAAAAATATTGTTGAGTGAAATATGTATTAAATAGTAAATTATTTAGTTATCGGTCTAGTAATTTAATATACATATTAAATAAAATATGATAATAAAGCCACTAGGCCAAGAGAGAAAAAAAAAACGATAATATACCACAATAATATAAAATTATTCTTTTATTAGTAATATTTAAATAATAAGTAATAGAACCATGCCTAATTAATATGATTGCTATTATCACTCAAATAATAAAAAAAGGTGTAAACGTTCGTGCCTAATTAAAATTAAAATTTATTTCATATAAAATTTTGACAGATACTATAACTTTCAAGTCTTTTTGATATGCACTCATCCAAGAGTGTGAGTATATTTGGAGACAACAAAAAAATATCTACACAACTTTTCATCATCGTCATCTTTTCGCCGGTGATTATAGACAATTTTCTTCATTCTCTTTTTTTTTATTTTCTAGGTTACGAAGTTTATTTAATTGTAAGAAATGAAAATTTTAAAAGATAATAATGGGAAATGATAATTTAGAAATCTTATTATGAATCTACTCAAATGTGACCTTAGCCAGATGAACTCATAAAAAAATGCATAACTAATCACTGAACACAATATTTTATAAAGAGATGCACATCATACCACGTTTTTGCCATAATGAATTATTAATATTAGTTTTTGTAATAATATACTATCATTTAATTTTTAAAAAATATTATAAATTTTGTGTAACTAGAGATATGGTTGAACTGAAAAAAATATGAGATTCTCATAACGCATATATAACGAATAAAAATAAACATTTGGAATGTGAGACACCTAAATCTATGAATAAACTACATAAATCTTCCAACCGAACCTATACTAATAAACCAAACTAAAATCCAAGACATCATCAATACAAGATTCCAAGATCTAGCTAGCTGTTTAGCATCTACACATGTAGCATCCATCTTCTTTTTTCATACTATATAACTCATAAATCTTTGACTATAAATCAAAGTTAAATGAAATACAAGGAAAAAAAACCAGGAATCTAGTTAGAGGATATAAGTATATAGTTTGTTAATCAAGATCTAAAACTGAAAGCAACACGAAGTGATTAGTTAGGCAATATGTATAGAAAACAAATAATAATTCGCTGGAAGTGTTCAATAATTGAGAATGGTCCAACCACGTTTCTCCATTTTCCATATTTTTCTCATGATAATTTAAGTAAATGATAGAAACATATCTCTAATGTACCAACAGACAAACTAAGTTCTATTTATAGTACTGGGTTTTAAAATAAAAACATTATATTTATTTATTATGGTAATGACACATTAGTGAATTGAATAAAACATGAACTTGTGAGAATAATGGAGTTAAGGCAGATTTGACAAGAAAGTGCCGAACTGAGACACTTCTAGTCATAGGCTAAAATGCATATAGATCTACATTGTCCCTATCACCATGATTTATTCCCCTACCTAGCATCCACCATATCATTCAATTCAATTCTAGATTCAAAAAATTTCTTAAATATTGAGAGAGAGAAAATATAGTTTCTTTTGGTCCTATGGCCAACAAGTTTGGGCCTGTCATTGAGCCCATTTAACTATTACCCTGTTTATATGTCACATACTTTCCGGTTCAATTTTGGTTTAAAATGAGAACAAGTTGCTCGAGATTTATCCAAAAAAAATTCTCTTTTTTTTTTTTTTCCAAAGAGGTAGACCCAAAATTATTTGAATCACATGTTAATGTTAGTGGCATGTGCCAATTTCCCACATTTCATTATTTCTCAAGTGTTACTCTTCCCTTTGTTTTAAAAATACAAAAACATCCTTTCAATTCTTTTTATATTTCTATATTCTGTTTCCATCTTTTTCATTAGTAAAATTCTGTTTCATAGTTTATAAAAATTCAGGAAATGTACACATATTTTTAAGCTTCTACAAAAACATCACCTTTTTTTCTGGTTCTCAGACTCATTAAATAATTGCTTTTATATTTAACCTTTTTAACAAAAAATTTGCTTTTATATTTATATTTATATATTTGGTATAACATAAGTCAACATATTCATTAACTCTATTAGCAAACACTTCATTTAGATGTTTAAGTTTACTGAAATTTTAAGTGATCTCAAACTTTAACTACAATAGAGTTACCGACGTTTCTAATCTTAGACGGTGTAAAATACATAAATAGTTATATATATATATATATATATTTATTTATGAGTACAATAAATGGTTTATTTTTTTTTGACTAAAAGGCTCTATATATTATGTAAAATTAGCTAAATAGTTGGCAAATGATAAAGTATAGATGTTAAATAAAAAATAAAAAGAGTAGAAAAATTGGAGTCCAATGATGACGGGACTGAGGCAAGAGAAAAAGACAAGACAAACTTGTGTAACCCAATCATGTTCTTTAACTCTTTCCCCTACATTTCATGTTCCTTTATCCTCAAACTCTTAAACATCCATTTCTATTGGCACAATATGTTCTATGAATAAACAAAAACATCAAAAGAAGAAGATAAAATTTGAGTAAATCAAAAAATGATGATATAGTTTATTATTTTTGTTTACTTTTCTTGCATATCAATATATATACCGTTTTATTTAGAATTTAAAATTACATGACGAATTCTATTTTGCTGGTCACCAGTCCACTAGTCTTAAGTTTTAGGTCAAAAAATTTAAAAAGTATATATTATACAAGTTGGTTACAAATTACAGTAATCATGAAGATTAAAGATGGAGTGCTCCCATTAACATCTTAGACTTAAATATTTTCAAGTTTATTAATTAGTAGTAGGTCCCCGATTTGTTTTTATACCTCATACAATTCGAAGACTATTTTTGTTTTTAGGACTTCAAAAACACATGGAAATGTTTACGTCTCTATTGACCTCTTTTGTGTCTAAATTTTCATTTCTATAAAATACTAAGACATAAGCATTTACATACGACGAACACCCAAATAAATCTTTCATATACTGATAATTTTTATCTATTATGATTAGTCATAAAATAAAATAAAAGTAATAGTGATTAGAAATTAGGGAACCTATATAACCAAAATAAAAGCTAATTTGGTTACAGATATATGAAAAGTATGAGACGGGGCATGTGGAATGTTTATGTCCAGCTCATATGAAGCTCCCTTATTTGCGAAAGATCATTAATTGTTTTTTCTATTGTTCTTGAATCATCATAAATTTATAACTAGGAGAAAATTATACACTGATTTTTTTTATAATTTTTATTACTATCATATTAGTAAACAAGTAATACTTTTTATACCGAAAGACAATACTATAAAATTGAATACAGTCATTTTTAAAGACAATACAGTAACATTACAATGTTTAACTATGTGAATAATCTTAATGAAAGTACTTGTTTATTTTTGAAATTTTGATTTAACCAATGTGTAACATTAAAAATTATAGGTTGACAAAAAAAAATACTGAGTTGGAGGGTAATGCGATCTACGTATATTCTTTGCTTGCACTGACATTATGATCTTAACTTTTAAAATAAAATAATACTATAAAATTGACGAAACATAGGATACCCTTAAATAATAATCATAGTGGTTAAGCTTAAACAAGCGTGGATTAGCTTTTTAATAAAATTATTAATCGAATAATTAAGATGTAAAGCACATCATTAGCAACTAATTGCACTTATTTTCTAATAATGTCCACATGTTTCCTCTTTTGTCTAGTTTGATTGGAGCCATTCATATATACTCATACATTACAGCCTCGTATTATGTTTTGTATGTCTGCGGCGGACCAAACAATGTGACATGCGTTGGATTAAACACACTTAAGTCTGTTAATATATTTTATCTGTCTTAAATACGTACACAGGTCACATACAAAAAAAACAAAGACATTTACATGTTTTTCACTATTCAAATCCATAAATATTTTGTTTTATAAATTTAAGACGCATAAATCATTTAATGATTTTATTAATGCAATCCTTCAATTCATGGGATGTGCTTGTTTTGGTTAAGTGAAAAAAAGAGTTGGTTTTGCTAAACCGCGATTTATTGATTTGGTGAGTCACTATCGTCGCCCATATAAGTTTGGCGGGCTCGAATGATCCGTCGGTGTTAACAGAACAATCCGTTAGTGAAGTTTAAACGCCGTTAAACATTGACTGTGCTTAGCTGGCATAGGCAAGAGAGAGGTTAAGAATCCGCTGGCATGATCACCAAATACATAATCCCCATTATGCCCCTACAACCTTCTCAATAACGAAGGTAATTTGAGGGTGAGAGACATGACCAAGATTTATCTTTAAAAAGGCAAGACTGGTACATGGTTCAGTGTAATGACTAATTACTGGTTCCGTAGGTCTGAACGGTACGGAACATATAGCACGGAGTGATGGGTCTGTTAGACAGTAATTATGAGTTTTATTAAATTAACTATTCATTTATTTAGTAATCCCAATAAAAGAAAAGAGATTTATGACAGCCTTTTTGAAAGGACACATGTTAACAAAAAATTTGCCAGCTCATAATGAACTTTCATTTGTTTTTTTTTTAATGTTATTAAACCCTTTTGGTTACGCAAGAAGAAAAAGGCTTGTAATATCCATTTATTTCATGTAAATTCAAAGGGGTTATTGTCAGAAAATATTACTTTATATGTTTATAATAGTACAATAAATATGGTGGCTAAACAAAAGTTTGGCTGGCTTGATAAATACACCTATATCAAATGACGATTTTGCCATCGATCTTGCTGTCTCGGAATGCGAGGGTTTGAAATTCTTACGTGGCATTTTCTCATATTTAAAAAAATTTCATATAGTTATTGGGTCATTTAAGTTGGTCAAAGAGTTTAACCAAAAGTCAGATATTTGTAGAAATGGTTTTAGGTAGTTGCTGAAACTCTTTATTAAATTAGTTTTTTTTTCCTTTAAAATAGATTTTTCTTTTGGTCATAGACTCATAGTTAACTATATGCTAGTTAATACTAATGCGGTTTTTTTTTGGGTCAAATAATGTCTAAAAAATAATTTAGTTATTGAGCGGCAAATTTAATGTGTGAGGCTTCTGTACAACGACCCTAAAAGTAGGTTTGATAAATGAAAATTTGCACAAAATATTATGATAAAATAGTAACATGTCGTGGTGCATTGAATATCCTACGAAGGTTTAGTGTTTAAGTTGGTAATGATAGCTTGCTTATGCTATTTTATAGCCTGTAATTAATAAATGTTATATGAAATTAAATTTGATAGAGTAACATTAACATTTTGGGAACATGAGTGAACGTGCTTGAATCTGCGTGCCTTGACATTTTGGGCAAAAAAGAAATTAAATCAAATACTAATATCCTACGTTAGAAGCTAATTAAAATAATTAACATTCCAGAAGTGTTACGCATTCATATTTGTACACATAATTAATTAACAGATGTAATGTACTGTATATGATGGATGTAATATAAACACGAAAATGAAAGCAGATGAAGCTTAAGTTATAAATTGAAAATTAATATAAATGTTTCGAAATATGTAGAAATTTAAGTCCATTGATATTAAGTGTCCATAAAATTCAAAGTCAACTATATTAGTCTATGTATGTAGTTGATAATAAATAAAATAAAAACTGAAAAATCACCGTATATTACTATATTTTCTTCAAGGACAAAGCAGCCGTGAAGACACGGGAGTGAAGAGAGAGACTCGTGAGATGAACAGCAGAAGAAGATCAATGTCATAATCTCAGGGAAATTTGTAATAATTATTAATCAAGGTTTAATCCAATTTAAATGATTTTTTTTATTTCCTTTTTTCAATTGTTTCGTTAATTCTTTGCTTCTTCCTTTTCTATTTATCACGAGATCTGTCTTCTTCGTCTTCTCTCTCTCTCTTCTTTCTGGACAGTACTTGTTCAAGCTTGGGTGGTGGTTTCTGACTTCTCTGAAGAAGAAGAAGAAAGAAGCTGAAGCCATTAGATTCTTCTTCTTGGTTTATAGATCTCAAGTACGAGGATGTCTCATTCTAGAAGACTTTCATTGGAACCTGCTATAAACTCAATTACAGGTCGATTGAGAGATGATGACGTCAACAAACCTGATTTTCGAGAACTCGATCTAGGTTCTCCTGTTTCTACCTTAATGCCACGTGGCTCTGCCTCTTCTTCAGCTGCTGCAACTCCTACAAGCAGCTCAGGCTCTTCAGGTTCTGCTTCTGGGAAACCGTCGGTGACTTCTCAGATGGCTAAACGTTTAGATAATAGTTACAACAGCCACTCTGGAGAGCTTACAATCCCCGGATCCGGAAATATTAAACCGGGTCATAGAAGATCTTCGTCCACTGGAACGCCATTGATCTTCTCTGGCTCTAGCTTCACCTCAGCTACGAGTCAAGGAGGTAGTGGTGCTACGTCAGCAGTATCGCCTAATCCCTCTGTTTTACCGGCAGGGAATATTTGTCCATCGGGTCGGATCTTCAAAACCGGAATGGCTAGTCGGACCTCAAGTAGGACGGAGACTCTGTGCACAGGAACTGGAAACTATGGACATGGGAACGTTGTACGAAGCAGCAACATAAAGGCGGCAAAAGCTGTGGAGAATAGTGAGAATCCAGAGGAGTTGAAGAGATTAGGAAACGATTGGTATAGGAAAGGGAACTTCTTGGAAGCTCTATCACTTTACGACAGAGCAATTTTGATTTCACCGGGAAATGCAGCTTATAGAAGCAACCGTGCCGCGGCATTAACGGCGTTAAAACGGTTAGGAGACGCTGTTAAAGAATGCCTTGAAGCTGTTAGACTTGATCCGTCTTACTCCAGAGCTCACCAAAGACTTGCTTCTCTCTATCTCAGGTAAATATTTTTTTTCTTTTGTTGCTGTGTGATTTAGTTTAAAGATTGAGAATTTGAAATGATGGATTGGATTTGTTGCTATTAGATTAGGAGAAGCTGAGAGTGCAAGACATCATCTTTGTTTTTCCGGGCAATGTCCGGATCAAGCTGATCTCCAACGGCTGCAGACACTTGAGAAACACATCCGACGATGTTGGGAGGCTCGAAAGATAGGAGATTGGAAAACCGCGATAAAGGAAACCGATGCAGCCATTGCAAACGGTGCTGATTCATCTCCTCAGGTCAGAGATCATTGCCATTAGATATGTGGCTTGTTGCATTTTACTTTTTAAGAACTTTTAGCTAACGATGAGGTTCTTTCGATATTGGTTTGAACAGCTTGTAGCTTGTAAAGCCGAAGCCTTTTTGCGTCTTAACCAAATAGAGGATTCAGATTTTTGTCTATCTTCAATTCCAAGATTGCATTCTCAACCACAGACAAAAATCTTTGGTATGGTAGCTGAAGCTTATGTACTCTGTATCCAAGCCCAAGTTGATATGGCATTAGGAAGGTGAGGTTTCAAAACACAGAAACATTTTGATTCTTTCTTGTTTGATTATCTCTGCCGGTGAGTGAGTAGAAATGATAGGTTTGTTGCAGATTTGAGAATGCAGTTGTAAAGGCAGAGAGAGCTTTGATGCTCGATCAGACCAATCCCGAAGTTGTATCAGTGTTAAACAATGTCAAGATGGTTGTGAGGGCACGAACTCGTGGTAATGAGCTATTTAGTTCAGGGAGATACTCTGAAGCAAGTCAAGCTTATGGAGATGGGCTCAAACACAATGCTTCCAACTCGGTTTTATACTGTAACAGAGCAGCGTGTTGGTATAAACTCGGGTTATGGGAGAAATCTATTGAAGACTGTAACCAAGCTCTCATAATTCAGCCTACTTACATCAAGGCAATTCTACGAAGGGCTGCTTCATATGGAAAGGTAAGATTAGAAACTCAGTTATTAACTGTAGTGTATGTGAATGACAATGTTTTGTTGAAATATATATAGCTTGGTAGATGGGAAGATGCGGTTAGAGATTACGAGTTCTTGAGAAAGGAACTTCCTGGTGACAGTGAAGTTGTTGAGTCTCTAGAGAGAGCTAAAACCGCATTAATGAATAGAAGCCAAGAATCTAAAAGCTTAGTATTCAATAACGAAGTTGAAGCGGTTTTGACTTTGGATAAGTTCAAGAGCTCAGTATCACTTCCAGGTAAGTTTAGAAAGAAACTTCAAACTGTATGAAAAGGTTGAGATGTTAACTGTCTTGCTCTTCAGGTGTATCTGTGTTTCATTTCAAATCATCATCAAACCGACAATGCGAAGAAATCTCTCCATTCATCAACACTTTATGTCTTCGGTATCCACTAGTACATTTCTTTAAGGTAAAGAACTTGATGATAAGTACCATAGTTTCATCTTATGTCTCTCTGTGTTCTAACCGAGAAGATAAAATGTTTATTAGGTGGATGTAGAGGAGAGCTTGGTGTTGGCCAAGACAGAGAGTATCAAGAAAGTTCCTACATTTAAGATATACAAGAATGGAGATAAAGTGAAGGAGATGGTTTCTCCGAGTCACCAGTTTCTTGAGGACTCTATAAAGCATTATCTCTTATAGTTGAAAAGCCTATCATCATTCTCTGCTTCCCTTTAAATTGGATTCAAACATCTCTATTTAAAAGACTGAGAAAGCAATCTTTATGAAAGATGTCAAATTCAACAAAAATTATTCATTCTTTCTTTTTTCGATTCTAATTTTTCCTTTTTTTTGTTGGATTTAGACTCTCCTTGCTTTGGCTGTATTATTGAATGACTATATGTTCTGAAGGATTCAGATTCATTGTCTATTTATGCTTGGCTTATGTATGAATCAGAGGAGAAGAAAGAAGCAGGGTTACAAAACTAAAACAGCTTCTGTCTAAGCTATTTAGAAATGAAGGAACATAAGACTGAATCTATAAGGACAATAGTAAGAAGACAGTAGTGAATTACATATTACAATTACAAATAAGACAATGTCCTGAGAGACAGGCATCAACATGATTCAGTACATTAACCAGATAGATTTAGGACTAAACCAGAATACAAATAACATAGACAATACTGATACATGAAACATGTTGTCTAGTGCTGCTGCTGCGAGTGCATACTTATAAGATCACTGCATCAAGATCAAAGAGATCTAGTATCAGAATCAACTTATTCGACTCACCTCATGGGAAACGAATCACTTCTACTTTACCTCTGCATCGTCTCCACCTGCACCGGCTTTGACAGTACCATTTGTCTTATGAGCATCATCTCCTGCACATATAGGAAAAGTAACAGTTGAAGTCTTCTTGATGCTACTTAAATAATGAACAGATACACCTAGAATGGGAAAATACTGCTATATATACAAAGAAACTTCTGTAAGACAGCAAAACATCATAGTTTAATAAGAGATTGCTTAGGTGAAGTGTGATCATAACCTCCTTCTTCAGGGATGTCAGCAGTCCACAAGGTCAGATTATCCCTAAGGAGTTGCATAATTAAGGTACTATCTTTATAAGATTCCTCATTAAGAGTGTCAAGCTCTGAGATAGCCTCATCAAATGCTTGTTTAGCAAGGTGACATGCCCTGAAGAGAACAAAAAAACAATCTTAAATCTCAAAACAATAAGTCTTTTATTGCTTAGAACATAATTGATAATCTCTAAACCTTTCAGGTGAGTTCATGATCTCATAGTAGAAAACAGAGAAATTCAAAGCCAAACCCAATCTAATAGGATGTGTAGGAGGAAGCTTAGCCTCAGCACAAGTAGTAGCAATCTATAAAGAAACAAAAACAAAATCTCAAAAGTATCCAATCAAATCAATAACACTATGAATCACACTAGTAGAACTACCTCATAGGCTTTCAAAGACTGATCAGCAGCTTCTTTCCTCTCATTTCCTGATTTGAATTCCGCAAGATAACGGTAATAATCACCTTTCCTGCATAAAAAACCAACAAAAAATCTTCGCAAACATAACTTAAAAACATTAACTTTAAGATCATGTAAAGAGCAAGCTTACATCTTGTTGAAGAACACAGTTGATTCACCCTCAGAAGCTGATGGAATAAGATGCTCATCTAACACAGACATTATATCAATACATATGTTTGATAACTCCAACTCAACCTTCTCCATATACTCTTTGATCCTCTTTACATTAACATCATTCCCTTTCACTGTTTCTTTTTGTTCAATAGACGAGAATATCCTCCATGAAGCTCTCCTTGAACCAATCACGTTCTTGTATCCTACAGAGAGCAAGTTCCTCTCTTCCACAGTCATATCAACGTTCAATTTCGCCACATTTTTCATTGATTCCACCATTTCTGTTTTAAAAAGATTCATATTTTCAATACCCAATCATTGATTTCAAAAGATCAAACTAAACGAGCAAAACCCATAGGGTAAAATCAAATAAACGAGCTGATGAAGCTATCAAAAAGACCTGATTGCGATAGCTTCATTGAAGAGAAGAAAAAGAAGATTATTATATACCTTCATAACGTTCAGCTTGCTCAGAAAGCTTGGCGAGGTATACGAAAGTGTCACGCTCTTTCCCAGAACCCATGACCGATTTTTTCAAGAATTAAATATCAAAAGTATGGAACTTTAAAGCTTTTTTTTAATACTGATCCGAGTATGTCTTTCTAGTTTCGACGATCGTTGTTCTTTTGTTTTTCTCAAGACGAGAGAGAAAGAAGAAAAACACAGAGAGATGCGTAGGGACACAAGCGTAATTAACGCAGGTTAAAAGGGGTAATTAATTATTACTCAGTGGTCAGTGTCAGTGTCAGTAGTAAGTCATTTTATGTCATTATTATATATTATTCCACGTGGGATCCATTGGTTTCTCCTCTCTCCAATCAAATCACGACATGTCATCACTTTCTATCCACCACACTCCACTCATTTAATACTACTTTATCTTCCTATGTTATTTAAAAAAAATACAAATAATTGAGAAAATAAAACAATTGGATTAATCTTCCGTTCCATTGGGTTGTATGTCAAACATCAAAAAATAATAATTAATAAAAAAATTAAAAATAATTGTAAAAACAAATATGCCAACCTAAGAGAATCTAAAGAGTAAACCCATATAGTAAAATTTGCATTTGTAAACCCTTGGACTTTTCGGAGTTTTGAGTATTGTTTGAATAAAGAGTTTAAGCTTTTAAAGTTTATATTTAGTTTTTGATGTTCATGACATAAGTTTAAAATTATTTTATTGACGAGATACTACTTTCCCAATTTTGCTATATATATTTTCTGTTTTACAAAGAGTACTAAATTAATATTAGTAATTTCACGTCCCACAGTGATATTCTTCAAACAAAAACCAAGATTATTTAACATATTTTTCAGAGAATTTTTTCATAGACATAATAAAAAAGAAATTATCATACATAGAAATCGTACGGAAGAGGAGTCGATAGAGAGATTTCATCACACCATAGGATAAACATATTAATACATAGTAGAGACTTAGGAAATGTAACTGGCTTAACCGGTGTTTTGCATACCGGCGGCGATACCCTTCATGGTGAGAATAACAGTATCTTCAAGTCCCGGTGCATATTCACTCTTAGGATTGAGCTTAACCAGCTCAGCCGCTGGTTTACTAGACTCCATGTAGTCCTTAGAAAGATGTGGCCGGACTTTCACATGGAAGCTTGGGTCACGGATCTGCTTCAGCGTGTAGGCTTGGCACACGTTCAATGTCGTAATGTATGGGTCACGTAGCTGCAGCCTTTGTCTCAAGTATGGATCACCTTCTAAAATGTCTTTGTGACCAGCGACCTGTAAAAGGAATGAAACATGAAGTTAATGTACTGAGATGACAAAAATGAAGAAGCTTATTTTACCTGAAGAAGGAGACGTCTGGTCTCTTGGTAGTTAACACGAAGTTGTTCACCAAATGGTTGAAGTTCTTCAGAGACAAGGAGGCGGTCATATAGAGCCGCGATTCCAGGGTCTCCTTTGGCGAAAACCATTTCAACAAGATCGATTGTTACACGGAAGAAAGGCCATTGGTTGTACATTTCTTTGAGCATGTCGAGATTCTTCCCATCCTTTTGGATTACACGCCTAAATGCCCCTCCAAAGCCTAGCCACACAGGTAAGTGAAACCTCGTCTGAGTCCATGCAAAGATCCATGGGATTGCACGTAGTGATTCAATGCCTCCACTTGGTTTTCGTTTTGATGGTCTGCTTCCTATGTTCATCCTTCCATATTCAAGCTCTGGTGTCGCCTATTACACAGAGATGAAACCAAATTTGAACCTGTTTTTTTAACTATAATTTGCTAAGAGAAGAGTAATTGAGTTGCTTAAGAACTTACTAGTCGGAAGTACTCAACAAAACGGGGCTCCTTGAAGACGACAGAACGGTATTCTTCGGTGGCAATAACAGCCATTTCATCCATGAGGGCACGCCACTCGGGTTTAGGGGAAACCGGTGGATGCATTCCGTGCTCAAGTGTAGCAGCCGTGAAACGCTGAAGAGTCCTAAAGCATAAGTGCTCTTCTCCAAAAGACTGTTCGATAACTTCGCCCTGAACTGTTACCCTCAATTGCCCGTGAATGGTATCCGGGGGCTGGGACAAGATAGCAAGATGGGTTGGTCCACCTCCTCTACCAACAGTCCCACCTCTTCCGTGGAACATTGTGAGTTTGACTCCGTATTCTTTTGCCACCTTCACAAGCTCTTCCTGTGACTTGTATAACTGCCAAGCTGCAGATAAACGACCAGCGTCTTTGCCCGAGTCAGAATACCCTATCATGACTTCTTGCTTTCCATTGATACGGTTTCTGTACCATTCTATGGAGAAGAGACGAGCGACTGAAGCAGGAGCAGATTCTAAATCTGCAAGCTTCTCGAACAGAGGGACAACTCTCAGAGGATGAGTGATTCCGCATTCACGTTGCAAGAGCTCAACAGCGAGCACATCTGATGGAGCAGTAGCCATTGAGATTATATAAGCACCAAAGCTATCAGAAGGAAGCTCGGAAATGACTTTGAAAGTGTCCAATACATCTGCAACCTCTTCAGTTCTGGGAAGATCTGATCCAAAGAGAGGCCGTTTCCCGCTCAGCTCGGATAAGAGCCACTCCTGTTTTTTATCCTCTGACCATTCTTTGTAAGATCCAATACCTAAGTGTGTTGTGATTGCATCCAAGACATCAGTGTGTCTATCAGATTCTTGACGAATATCAAGTTTCACAAGCGCAAGCCCAAATGTAGACACTTGCCGCAAGAAATCGAGCAGGCTACCATCAGCAATAGGCCTGTCACCGCAATCACATAGCGACCTGTAACAAAGCTCAAGTGGCTCCAAGAACTTTGGAAAAGAAAAAAAAACACAAATAGTTACCAAATCAAGTATGCATTAATTTAGACTCTAGTTGATATACAAAGAGAAAGAAAACACACCTGATCCACACTTGTGAAAACAGCATCTACAGGAATGTCTGAAACGCCGCTCGACAATAACTGGCGTGCTCGCTCACGTGTGTTGTACAACTTGTCCCTCACATCGCCGAGGATAGCTCGGTATGGCTCATTTGCAGGGATTTGTTTCCAAAATTCTACATTCATTCAAAACCCCATCATACATCAAACATAATATAACAAACAACTAAAAATAGCAAAAAGGTAACACATACCTATATAATGTTTGGAATCCCTTTTCGCACTTCTTTGACGTTCTGCACGAACTTGAAGTTCTTCATTGCAACGCCACATAGACATCTGCAAACAGACACACATATCCAAAAGTAAGACCTCTGTTATTAACATGAACAGCCAAGAAACTGGAAATTTCGTTACCTCGAACATAAGATCTTCAATCTGGGAGAAGTAGAGATTAGCAGCCATCATTCTAGCTAATAAGCATACGTCTCTTGTAACTTCAGGAGTTACTCGTGGGTTTCCTGGATTCAGAACATGTTCAATAGTTAAAACCTAGTCATGTTTTAATGGTTCAATCAGAAGAAGTAAAGAGTTGTACCATCACGATCTCCGCCCATCCAAGACGAGAATTGAATGAGAGGTGCATTGTAAGGAACACGCTCATTGATTCCAATGTTCTTCAAAGCCGTGTCAACACGTCTCAAGAATTTTGGAACTCCTTTCCAGATTGTCTCATGAAAGTAGCTCATTCCTGCTCTCATCTCATCTTGAGGTGTAGGAGGAGTTCTTCGAATTTCGTCAGTACGAAAAGCAGCTTGAATCTGTTACAACAAAAAACAAAGTTTTAGTAGAAAACATAAAATAGAAGCTTTATCAGGAGTTCTTTGTTTGAATTTGCATACATACCTCTCTTTGCAGAGCTTCATCGAGTTCTTGTTTATCATCAGGAGTAATATCCTTTGCATATAACTGTGTCAAACAATCACGAATCCTGAAAACATTTCAGACAAAACACATCAGAGCAAAGTCACACATCACAAAAATGTCAAAAGTCACAATCCAAAGTATAACAAAAACCTTCCAAACTTTTGGAGCAAAGAGCGACGAACAGATTGAGTGGGATGAGCAGTAAAGACTAAGTCAACAGTCTGATTCTTAAGAGCATCAAAGACTTCTTCAGGAGTCTTGTTAAGTTGCAAAAGCCTCTTAAGAGTTTCTTCAATGTCAGATTCAGTAGTTGCAGAAGCTTCATCAACAAAATCTCCTTTCTTGAGTTTCTTAATCCTACGCCTGTAAGCAATCTGAACTTCCTCAGCTAGATTAGCTAAGCTAAGCATGTTTGAGAATGCTTTTGTGATAACAATTGAATCGCCTGGATCTAAACTCGTCAGCATATTTCCAAGCTCTTCTAGCTTCTCTGTGTTACGGTTTCCATCGTAATCAGCAGCAACCTCATAGCATTCTTGAACCTTTTTAGACAAAACAAAACATATGTTATCAGATTCAGAACATCAAAGTGTTATTAACTGAGAAGACATCAAAAAAAAGGAACATACGAATTCTCTGACTTCTTCGCCATGCAAATCCTGAAGAATATCTAGAAACCGATCGAGTAACAGAGCATCGTATTCAACAAGCTTGTCATCTTCAGAAACCTTACCAGGAGCAAGAAGCCTGAGTTGAGCATCAATGGAAGCCATCTTCTCCAAATTTCTAGCAGCCATGGTTGATGCTTCTCTATTTCTCTCAGAGTTAAATCCCCAATATACAATCGGAGAAAATCAAGGAAAATATATTATCCGATAAAGCTGGAATTGAAAAAAAAAGTGAAAATAGCGTAGTGGAGTATCTTGTGAAACCCAAAAACAGGTGAAAAAAGGAGAAGTTTTGGTTCACGAGGAAGACGATGGAAAGAGACGAGACATGTGATAAAATTTGAAAGCTTTTATTTGTTTTTCTAAAATAATTTTAAAAGTCTCCTAAAAATCTTAAGTTGTTAACTTATTTATAGCGAAAGTTGGAGATATTTGTTTATTTTCTTCTTTTTAATCGATTATTTAAAAAAAAAATTATTTCATTAATAATTAAAGTCATTTCACATTTTTCAATCGTTAAAAAAATAGATTACTAACAGTCTTGTTTGAGAAATCAATGTATATTTTTAATTTGGATTTTGATAGGTTATTTGTCATACTATTTAATGACCTAATATAATACTCTCGCACATTAAACATAAGTAATGTAGTTTAGCTATAATAAAAGTTTTAGCTTTCAACCTTAGTCAAGTTTTTTGCTCTGATCCAAATTTTACTTTGACAGCATATATTTCAAAAGAGATTGTGTTTATAACTAAGTTGGATATTTAATTTAACATGATGTACTTAATTTTGTACGTCGTCATACGAAATTAGGGACGGGACCAAAGAGCATGTGTACGGTCCTCATAACTTGCTAGTGGAAAGATGAGTCACCAAGTCGTCTTTTTCCTCCTTTTTTTAAACATATTATGTATTTTGTTTCATCTTATCTTTTATGCTTTTGTACGAAAGCATACAAAAATTTACTGGTTATAGATGGAATATGCCAAAGGATATGCTGATTTGCTTCCTAAGGATATGCTGATTTGTTTCAAATTTGTTATCTCCTATATGTAAGGCATAATAAAATATTTTCTTATCCTTTAATTTATCTTTGTAAAATAAATTAATCCAATGGTATCAAAAATATTCTGAAAAAAAATTTGAATAATGTAAGAATAATTTCTTTTGACTTGTCAAATAAATAAGAGAATTTATCTGAAAAAAGATTCTCACTAATTATTATTTTTTACTACAAGCTTTAGAAAAAAAATTTATTTACTAGAAAAAAAACAAGAAAGCTTTAGAAAACAAAACCAATAAGAGGTGAAAAAGCTATCTGGTGAAAACGTAAAAGAATAAAAAAATAAAATCCCAAGAATTATGGAAGAATAGAGAAATTTAATTCAACGTTTTTGACTTTTGACTTAGAGGTTTCACATATGATATGGTCTCGTTTTTTTTTTGTCATCGTCTATTATGTACTCTCACAGAGTTACAGTATTTTAAGCAGTATTTATATTTATATATTTTATGTTATCTTTATTTGATTCTCATTCTACAATCTAAGAATAAATAACAAAAGATTCCAATGGGTGGAAACAGAATCTTATAAACTATAAAGACCTTGTCGTATCAATTTATTTTATCCTATCAATTTATAAATTCCATGACAAACGGAATCATATAAGTAAATATCTAGTTTACCAAATATCATTCTAGTTGATAAAAAAAATCAAATATCATTCTAAGTGTATTGAACAAGCATATTAAATTTTATTTCAACATCAATATGTTAAACGATTGATAAATCATATATAAATAAAAATGAATTGTAATTACCAAATGGATTACAATTATATTATGAGTTTTATTATATATTAATTGAATGCATCTATTTTATGTCAAATTTAAGTTGTAATTATACTTCCACCAATGTTCATATAATTTTTTGTCATCTATACTAAAAATAACTCGTCTAACCAATAAATTATGTAATTTATGGTGATAGCTTTTAATCTTGTATCATTTTCCCCATCTCACAAGATAACCTAAATAAAGTTATGCTTTAACAAAATAATAATGCAATAATACAAAATGGTAATGAATAAACGTATTTACATCACCCAATAAATACTAATTAACTATAAACCAAATTGTTTTGTACGTGCTATAAAGCCTCCAAAATATTTAACAATTAATTAACACTTATTAAGTCATTACTCATTATTTTTGCAAAAAAACAACTGAGAGTTAATTGATTTAATATGAAACAATAATTATTCACGTGTTATCGTTTTGTTTTATTTCCAAAACTACAGTGACAAACGATTTACAAGGAAAGTTGGCCAAATAATGCATGATCTTTTTCAATGTGTCCGATTTATACATGAATTATACTGTTGTGCAAATTTATACACAGATGTTTATTAAATTTGAATTTAATACCTTAAGTATTCGTATTGTGCAAAATCATTCAAATCGTTTAACAGCGTTAATTTGTCGTTAACTTTTGCTTACGTGTAATTAATGAGGATATTACGTGGATTTATATTTGATTACATGTACTTTGACGTTTTAATTTTTATTATTGTGAGAGAGACTAAAAGTGAACGACGTCGTTTACTAAAAATAAAAGTAAATACACATTTGGGTTTTGCAACTTAGCCACGTAAAGAGAGAGAGAGTCAAATTAAGTTTTGCAACTTAGCCACATATCGTAAAAAGAGAGAGTCAAATAGCGATTTCAAGTTGCATGAATGTGAAATTGTTGAAGCTAGAAGAGTCGATTTAAGTAGTTTAAGAGTTTAAATCGCGATTTACAACTGTGTGGAAGGAGAATCTGAAGAAATGAGGTAAAAAAATATGAGTTTAGATTACGCATAATAGGTGTTCGATGAAATGTCAATACGATAATAGCTTCAATTTTCATGTTTGTTTGCAGTGACAATGAGAGTGCAAACGAAAATAATGTATTTGAAGTCGATTTTCATATCTACTACAATGGAAAGTTTGTGATTGACAAAAATAATGTAACTAGGTATGTGGGAGGAGAGGTTCATCATCTTCTATGTGAACCGCAATCCGTATTTGAAAATACAATGGAAGGATTGAATATATCGTTGGCTGGGCAAAGAATATGGTACAAACTCCTTTATGAGAACATCGGTGAGGTCAAGCTAATGTGTAATGGGGACGATAACTTTCGGAGAATGTGTGAAGCTGTGGTATGGACAAAGATTTGTGAGATTTTTATGGAGAAAGAGGATGTTAACAATGATAATGTTGAAGATGAAAATAATGATGTGAATGATTTTAGAGATGCAGTAGATATTGAAATAGAAGAAGAGGCTTGAGTGGAGCAAAATTTAGAAGAATTTGTTGATGAAGATGAGCATGATAATTCTGAGACTACTCCTCAAAATTCTGAGGCTGAAGACGAGGGTGTCAAACGTTATGGTAGATGCAAAAAGGGTAGTGGGATTTTAAAACTGGCACAGGTTTTTGACTCTATAGCTGATTTCAAACAAGCTGTGATTGACTATGCTCTGAAGGGAGGATATAATGTGAGGTTCACTAGATGGGGTTCAGAGAAATCAGAAGTTAAGTGTTCTCATGCTTCTGATGGTTGCAAATTTAGAATCTACTGCTCATATGAAAGACCAATAGATAGATTCTTGATAAAAGGCTTCAATGATGTGCATTCATGTATTAAAGATGGGTTTAGCAAAGTAGTGAAGTATGGTGTTATTGCTGATTTATTCTTGAATGAGATTAGAAGAGATCCAAAGTACAAGCCAAAGACAATGCAAGAAGCTATAGAGGAGCGTTATAATGTGGTTGTTACAGGTGATCAATGTAGAAAAGCAAAAAAGAAAGCATTGTTGATTATACAAGCTGAACAAGATGAGCAATTTGCTAGGATAAAAGACTATAAAATCGAGCTTGAAGAGTAAGTTTTAGTTTTACAATCTTTCAAAGGTTTAATCTGTAACTAGTTAGTAACTAATCTCATTTTTTGGTTTTATTAAGGTCTAATCCAGGATCAACTGTGGAGGTGGGGACAGTAACAGGCGATGATGGTTTAGAAAAATTTGATAGGTTTTATATGTGTTTGGAAGCACTCAAGAAGACATGGATTGGTTACTGTCGACCAATAATAGGAATTGATGGATGTTTTATGAAGAATAATGTTAATGGTCAGCTTTTAGTAGCTGTTGGAAGAGATGCAAATAATCAAATATACCCGGTGGCTTGGGGTATTGTGCAATCAGAAAATACAGAGAGTTGGGTGTGGTTTATCAAGAACCTTAAAGCTGACTTGCAGCTGCCTGAAGATGGAGAAGACTTCACTCTCATTTCAGATAGGCAAAAAGTAAGAAATATTTGTATTTTTGTTTTATATGTTTTATATCATTTATGTTTCAATAGCTGAATGTTCTTATTCCTTATTATAGGGTTTACTAAATGCTGTGGAACAAGAGTTGCCTAGAGCTGAGCACCGTATGTGTGCACGACACATCTATGGCAATCTTAGAAGGGTTTTTCCAGGGAAAGAATTGCCAAAAGATTTGTTTTGGGCAATTGCAAAGAGTTTTAATGTTGCTGAGTATGAAAAAGCTCTTGAAACACTTAAGAATTATGACATCCGAGTTTATGAAGCACTAATGACAAAAAATCCAAAAAACTGTAGTCGAGCATTCTTTGGCTGCAAATCCAGTTGTGAAGATGTTTCCAACAATTTCTCTGAATCATACAACAATGTAATCAACCAAGCAAGAGAGATGCCAATAATCGAGATGTTGGAGACAATAAGAAGACAATGCATGATCCGAAATGATATAAGGCTGAAGAAGGCAATGAAGCATCAAGGAAAATTTAGTCTCAAAGTGGCTGACACCATTGCTGAAGAAGAGAAAAAGAGGCAGTGGTGTAAAGTGTTTCCAAGTTGCTTTAACATTCTCAATCTTCATCCCATAGCTATTTGCAACCGTCTCACAAGTACGTGTTTCCATTGCCAGAATTGACATCTCAGATTCAACATGATTTAACCTTTTTTCTAAGCTTCCAACAGTCACCTGCATCTTCTCTATTTCTTCAACCATAGCAATATCTGTCCATTTGAACAAATGACCTTTGGCCTACAAAGATATGAAAATAATGTATCCAATCACACTCACATTAACTTGAAAACTTAATATTCAATCGTCTTAATTTGTTGATTACCTCTCTCGAACCACAAGGACAACAAAAAAATAATCTACCAGGATTTTTCAAAGTTTCTGAAGTTAGAATCATGGATCTTCTGCCACATCTACAATTTCGAGGTATTCCTTTCTCTTCCTCACCACCATGACCTCCAATTACAGTGCTTGTTCCTTCACCAATTATCGGAAACTATCACCATCCAAAATTATAGAAATTACACAAATAAACTACTAATTACTTACCTGAACTAGCTGATGAAGACATTAAACCAAGGTTTTGAAAATCGCTGCAAATTTTTTTAGGTCAATCGATTTCTTCTTTTTTCACGAAGAAGAAGATGAAAAAGATAGAAAGAACACCGTACAGTTCTATTTAATGAAAGAAACAACTTATTAAAAATTAAATACGTGGATTTTTAATGTGATTAGGTGGATATCTCATTAATTACACGTAAGCAAGAGTTAACGACAAATTAACGCTATTAAACGATTTGAATGATTTTGCACAATACGAATACTTGAGGTATTAAATTCAAATTTAATAAACATCTGTGTGTAAATTTGCACAGCAGTATAATTCATGTATAAATCGGACACATTGAAAACGATCAGGCATTATTTGGCCAACTTTCCCGATTTACAATATGCAATTATATGCGTAAAACTTTTATTATATTTTTATCATTTTTCTAGAGCATATTTTATTTTATTTTTACTTTTAGCTCTGCATTAATGCTAGAACCTCTTATCTTTTAATAATTCTTTTATATATTGCATTATATCGAAACCTACAATTTTTATATTATTATTATGAATAATAAAAAAAATTCTTTTAGTGAGTAATATGTATGTATATTGTGTTACCGATTAAACATATATAAATCAAAAATACTATCAAAATTCTTATATGAGCTTTAGAAAATATGAAAGGGCAATGCAAGTTTTGTTTATAACCTTTTAATTTCTCCAAGAGTCAGGACCAAATAAACTAAAACATCAAATCATCAATATTGAGTTTTCACATTAATATGAGGTGTATACAAATAAATTTGCTATAAGTTTATTATATATTTAACTCATATATTGTTTTCCGTTATTCATTTACATCTTCCATACATGTTTTGTGTACCACAGTTGTATCATCGTATAAGAATATTTATATTATTATTATTATTCAGTGCCATTATTATAATCTTTATAACTTAATAAGAAATAGATGTACTTTAATAATAAAAGCATAACTTTAAATCTGAAAATGAAATTTGAGAGAGTGGTGGTGATAGGAATATATGCAAATTGTTATATGGATATTCTTTGGAGAAAATATGAAGCCATACATAATAAACCTACGTGCATAATAAAACTACCATGTATATGTATATGATAAAAACTGCATTTCCACATGTCACATGTGAGTGTCCATATACTCAAACAAACTCATTTATTACTATGGCTTAAAATAAAATTCACATATCTCATATATGATGATAAAAAAAACAAAAAGTGTAACTAAAGTGAGTTGTTAGATTACGATTGTAAGTAAAACGTCCTATGACAAACTCAAAAGGTCAAACTCAAAGCAAATGTGATCCTGTCTTTCAGAATTCGATTTCGAGTGGTCCAGTGAATGAAAGAGAAAGATTCAGTAGCCATCTATAGTCACATGAAGCTTCCTATATATTTTAGTTAGGAGATATAATATCTTTCGATACAATATGCTCATAAATTGGTTATCGTTAGCAGATATCACTTTATTTTGGACCTGAACCTACTAAATATTTTATAGCTTACTTGATTGTTAGATATATAGGTTAAACATAACACTATTGGTTAAGGCATTAAAATGACTAGAAAATATGGCTAATAGATGAAAATCATACAAAGAAGCTTACGTATGATAATCTCAGTTGTGAGTTTGTGACAAATGAATGCTACAGAAATTTATAAACAGAAAGAATACCATTTAACAAAAAGAAATACCATTTTATAATGAGAAACAGATAAGGTGAGGCCCAATCTTAAATGAGATAGGCTCTAGCTAAAGTTAGATTAGCCCACGTAAATTCGACACATTGTAAAGTTGATTGGGTTAAGTAGGTCAGGTCGGATCTGATGAATAAGGTAGGTTTGGACCGCAATGGGCTGAGCTGCATCAGGTACGATCCTTTATCAGGCCCGTCTACTTTTATGTACAGTATTACGTTTTATCATATTTACTTCCTTTTTTTTTTGGTTAAATGGGTTACATACAATACCAAAATAAAGAATTTCTAACTAGAGTGTCACTTCAACAAAGAAATTTACAAAAGTATATAATTTATCGATTTCGTTTACATAATAAATGTTCAGAAATTGTAAGAAAATAATAACAAAATAAAGAATTTCTAACTAGAGTGTCACTTCAACAAAGAAATTTACAAAAGTATATAATTTATCGATTTCGTTTACATAATAAATGTTCAGAAATTGTAAGAAAATAATAACTCAAATGAATAAAATATACAGAAAAAGTTATTTTTACGTTGAAACCTTCTTCTAAATTTTTAATATTTTAATATTTGTTATACTTGTCGCTAGATCTATATATATATCAAGTTGATAATATTATCTAAAAGAGACCACTTCATCATTTCAAATATTTTGTATTAATTGCATTGATACACTATCATTATTTAGTTAATTTTAAATTATTTATTTAATTAATTTATTATATTAATTGCACTTTAATTTTCATATTTGATACAAGAATTTGAAAAGTTTTATACTAATAGAAATGATCTAATTTAATAATTTTAGTATTATTATATTTATTTATTTATATATTTTTGAAAATTATTTAATTAAAAATAATTATGCTAGACATCATTTTACAGATTCATGATTTAAATTTTGTACAAACTTAAACTAAAAATAATATAAAACTTAAAACAAATACAATAATTTCAACAAAATAAACATGTTTCCTTCAATAAACATGAAAATTATTTAATTAAAAATTCTATTAACAACTGAATATTTAACAAATATTCTAAAAACTTGAATAAAAATTTTAAAAATAATAAATGGTATATGTTGTTAGGAATATGTTGTGTTATGATATGTTGTATTTTGAGTCGTTTTACGGACGTATCGTGTCCATTTTAGAGTCTTTTGGTGTAGTTTGTGTTATTTTACAGGTTTCGGAGTTCAGGTTTAGAATTTTGCACACTTGGGAGCGTAGAGTCTGAAAACGTGGATATTTTGGTGCACTTTTACATGCAGCCCGATCGGGCCACACTTTCCAGACAACCAGCTCGGCCCATAGCTCGATCGATCTAATCTGATCCTGACTTTCTGAAGACTAGCTCGATCGGGCCATCCATTGTCCGATCGGGCCACACTAT
>KE159205.1:199551-231358 GCA_000411055.1 Leavenworthia alabamica | reverse complement strand
ATACAACTATATATATTCTATTTTCATTAATCTATATATCGTATATATGTAAACGAGTTTCTTCATTGTTCAAACCTACTCCATTATGCATGCATCAGCTGTTTCTTTAACTTGTGGCTAATCTTGGTACGTCGGTCACGTTCATTTCTCTGCCAAGAAAACAATAAGTCATTTGTTAATATTATTCAACGAACCTATTAAGGTATATTTCCAAGACCTTGCTCCATAAGTAAAAACATTTATTAGCTTTTAATATTATGATATTGACGTAGGAATATATGTGTTCTAATATTTATCATTTGATTATGAAAAATCTTGTTATAGGAGACTTACCCTTTTCTTTACTCTTTATGCGTTTGATTCTTGAGTATCTTGAAAAGAAGATGGTCACCAACCACTTCCCTCATCTTCCTAACTAGTTGCTCTCTCCTCAGCTTCCGTTTCTACAAAATATCCAAAAAATATATAAATCACATTCCATAACCATATAGATATATATATATATCACATAATCATAAATCTTGAAGTGAAATAGAAAAATAGTATTACCCTAAAATCATCATAAATTGTTAAGATCAAGTTCATTCTTCTTGGATCAAGTGATTTTGAAAGAATAGAGATAATAACCGAGAAGCTAACACATGGTGATCTTGTTCTTCCTCCATTAAGTCCTGAAAATAAAAATAAAAATACAAATATTAATATTAATCTCTTAACCATAATTAATAATAGAATAAAAAACAAATTTTCTTGAATTTACCTATGAGGTTAGGAGATTTGAAACTGATGATGTAAATGGGAAGGATGTAAGAATTCATAGTAGAGCTCCAAATCACATATTTTCTTGGATTCTCAAGATTATCAACACCAGAATCAAATTGAGTTGAGCTTGGTTTAGATTGCTTAGAACCAGAAATGGTTAACTCCGGTTTACCAAGAATTACACGACATAAGAGAAGATGTTTTATTCCTTCCTCGTCACCTTCACCAACTAAAGCCCTGAGTAAATTAAAAAATTCACTGTTACATCAAAAAATAATTTAACTTTATATAATAAATCTCAGTAACTTACGCAGCAAGAGAACATCGATGATGAACAATATGAATTCCAACGCCGTGAGATTTAACGTCATTCTCGAACTTGTTGATCTCACGATTGCTGAATCCATATGTTATGATATTATCGATCTCTTCTTTAGAACCATAATACCAACCACACTTGACGTTAGCATCTCCATTGTTTTTCCTCGTCATAGCTTCTGTGTAAACCCTAAACGCAGCGATTTTAGCCTTTGTTGTGATTCTTGCTGTTGAGTTCTTACGTACCGAGACGATCGTTGTGTCGTTAGAGAAAGGACCTAATCCTGCGAGGAAACAGTTCTTGATGATCTTGTACTCAGTGCTACCTTCGTTGACAAGAATCGTTGAGTCTCCGGAGAAGTTTCCGAGCTCAGAATCAGGGTTTTCGGATAAAGAATCAAAGATTTCTCCGTTATCTAAGTTGTTGACAGATTCTTGATCTTCGATTTCTACGTGCTCCGTCATTATCGTGTAGAAAGAGAGAAGGAGAAGAAAGATTTGGTTCAATGGCGGTTTAGGGCGCAATAGACAGTTATAGGTGAGAAAAGAGAGTAACGGCGTGGACGTAAGTTTTAAGCAAAAACTTGGAGAACAAGTATCTCATTCCCACTTATTTCTTCTTTTAAAATGACGATTTTACCCTTTTGTCTATACATAGATAAAAAAGGCAAAAGGTATTTCATCAAATGATTTTTCAACAATTATGGGGGTGACTAGTCATTTTTTAATATAGGGTCAGATTGGGTATAAAAACTTTTAATATCATTAATGAAATGAAATACATGCGAATACAAAATATATGCGTGTCATTCGACATTAAAATAAAATTAAAAAAATACGTGGACATGTTTTCAATGCTGGTTACAGCATATCATAATTAAAGTGTACGAATTCTCTTCTATTTTTTTCCCAAAAGTTAATAGATATTTGTATTTTCAAATATAACTTATGAATTTTAATTATACAAAATCTTCCACTAATATTCCTCTACAGCACAAATTCGAAAACTTTGATGATTATTTTATTAATTAATTGTAAACAAAAATTAAAAAAACAAATAAAAATTGTTTTATAAAGTAAGTAATTTCTATGTAAGAGAAAAAATGGAGATATATTTAGTTCTCTATCATTTGAAATTTAGAAAATATAGTTAGGCCCAACAGGTTTAGGCTTTAAAAGTCGTATGACTATTGGGCTTTAAAAGTTTCTTACCGACCCGACGTGGCAGAATTCAAAACGGGTCGGGTTGAAGAAGAACGAAGAGTGAAAGAGAGAATCCATAAATTTTGCGCGGGTAAGAAGGATAAATATTCAAAAAGTGAAGGGACCAAAATAGAAATAATATAACAGAAAGAGCAACGGCAAATTTAGATCAAACGGCACACGACACACGACGTGCTTGTAACTCTCTAAATTCTTCACTAAAAATTCAAAAAAAGATCATGGCGACATCTCTTTTACTCTCATTCCTTGAAATTTTATTATTTTTCTGAAAAATAAATAATCATGGATACAGAGAGAGAGAGGTCGGCCATTAACGTTTGACATTGTCAATTTTCTGAGCCAGCTTCATAAACAAAAAATTTCTGATTAGCTGGTTTCCAGTTTGCAGAGCCAGAAACTGATAATAATTTTTATTTTTTATTTTTTTGTGGGAAGTTGTTTTAATCAATTGATGAACTCTGCTTCTATGGAGTGATTTGTTATTTTTTTTATTTCAGAGAATTTTTTGGGGTTTTATAGATTTGAGTATTGTTTCTGTAAAAATTTAACAATTCTCAGACAAAGGAAAAAAAAATGTCGGATTCGCCTAGTTCTTCGCCGCCAGAACCACCTGCAGATTCTGCTCCTCCACCAACTGATTCAGCACTACCTCCTAGCCCGCCGGCTGATTCATCTCCTCCACTCGCAGATGATTCATCTCCTCCACTTCCGGATGTATCTTCTCCACCTCCTCCAGATGCTCCTCCACCGGAAAACAATTCACCACCACCGNGTGGCTATGAAGGTAAGACTATGGCTGGTATCGCAGTAGCTGGTTTCGCAATCATTGCCTTGTTTGCTGTTATATTCTTAGTCAGAAGAAAAAAAAAAAGAAACATGGATGTTTATAAAGACTCACACTACTTACCTCATTCAAACTTCTCTATCAAATCAGGTTTCAAAATCTTTCTTTCATCTTCTTGATCATCTTCAAGATTCAAATATAATAATAAGCTTTTGTTTTTAACATATAGCAGATGGATTTTTATACGGTCAAAACCATTCTTCAAAAGGATACTCTGGTCCTGGTGGTTACAATACACAACAACAAGGTTATACAGGAAACAGTTTCGGTAGCCAAAGAGGTGGTGGTGGTTATACACATTCAGGAAGCACACCTGATTCAGCTATGATGGGTAGTAGTCAAACACATTTCTTATATGAAGATTTAATGAACATAACTGATGGATTTGCTAAGCATAATATACTTGGAGAAGGAGGGTTTGGTTGTGTATACAAAGGTAAATTACATGATGGTAAAATTGTTGCTGTAAAGCAGCTTAAAGTTGGTAGTGGACAAGGTGATCGTGAGTTTAAAGCTGAGGTTGAGATCATTAGTCGTGTTCATCATTGTCATTTGGTTTCTTTGGTTGGTTATTGTATTTCTGATCAACAAAGATTGCTTATTTATGAGTATGTTCCTAATCAAACCTTGGAACATCATTTACATGGTGAGGTTCTTTTACCACTATACTTGTCAGACAAGATTCTCTTGACTTACATTACATGTGTTCTGTTCTTGATATGTTAGGGAAGGGAATGCCAGTTCTAGAATGGTCTAAGAGAGTTAAAATCGCTATAGGTTCTGCTAAAGGTTTGGCGTATTTGCATGAAGACTGTAAGTACTTTAGCCATGTTTATGAACTTCAAAGTTCAAAGAGAAGCTGAATCAAAGAGACTATATTTACATATATTTTGTTTTACAGGTCACCCAAAAATCATTCATAGGGACATAAAGTCCGCAAACATCCTCCTGGACAATGATTTTGAAGCTCAGGCAATAAAGAAAATACAGAACACCTCTTCATTTTAAACCTTTGGCTCTGTTTTAGTTAATGAGAGTTTTATTTATTCTTAAAAATCTCTGTTTCTTGGTGTTTAGGTTGCTGACTTCGGACTTGCCAAACTCAACGATTCAACACAAACTCATGTATCAACTCGCGTTATGGGAACCTTTGGGTAAGATTTTATCACCAACTCTACTCCAGTAGTGAACATATTCTTAGTATTATGAACTAGGTTACTTACTGGCTTTTGTTTTCAGGTACTTGGCACCAGAATATGCACAAAGTGGAAAGCTAACTGATAGATCAGATGTGTTTTCATTTGGAGTTGTTCTCTTAGAGCTTATAACTGGACGCAAACCAGTTGACCAATACATGCCTCTAGGAGAAGAGAGTTTAGTTGAATGGGTAAATACTAATCTGGAAACATTACAGTTATATATGGTTGACTCTAGTTACTTAAAAAGACATAAACTATACAGGCTCGTCCACTGCTTCACCATGCCATTAAGACCGGTGATTTCAGCGAACTAGTTGATAGACACCTCGAAAAGCATTATGTGGAGAGTGAAGTTTTCAGAATGATTGAAACAGCTGCTGCTTGTGTTAGGCATTCAGGTCCAAAACGCCCACGCATGGTTCAGGTAACAACATTATATCTAAATAAGCTTTGTATGCTTATCCAACTATGATTAAACAAGTCTCATAAACAAGGTTGTGAGAGCACTGGATAGTGAAGGAGACATGGGAGATATCAGCAATGGAACCAAAGTGAACCAAACCAATACTTATGACTCAGGTCAATATAATGAAGACATCATGAAGTTCAGGAAAATGGCGTTTGGTTTAGATGACAGCTCAGACTCTGGGATGCACAGTGGAGATTACTCTATTCAAGGCTCTAGGAAAGGATCTAATGGAGCTTCATCTGAGTTCATGAGGAATGAATCTGAGAATCGTAACTTCAATAACAGGCGGTTCTGATTAGGTCAAGTTATATAACCTCTTTCTCTTTAGCTCTTGTTCCTTGTTATAATCCCTCATGCTTTGAGCTTCTCTGTAAAGCATTAAAGCTCTCTTTGCAGACTTGTGACAGGTGAGAATAGAAAAACAAGAATAATGATCTTATTAGAGTTGTGAAAGAGTGATTTGAATCTTTGTTTGCTTTTTGTTGAGTGTTTGATACTAATGAAGAATTCCAAATTTTTTTTACTGATTTGAGTTTATAATTGTTACTTATCATTTTTTTTTTTAATTTCTTATATAATTTGATCTCCAAGTTCCATAACCCATATGAAACAAAACTAAACAACCCCAATAAAAGACGAACTACAAAAAAAACATAAACAAGAAAACTAATAAAGTAAAACGTGTCTCTTGTTTTATTAAGATCAGTGTCCTGACCGGAGCTTGTGGTCGGAACCATCGTGTCTACAGTCCCCTTACATTTTCCGGTAACTTAATACGTACTCCATGTTTAATAAATAACCGGAGGTGGTCTTTTTCCTCCTCCGCCTCCTCCTCCGACTCGTCCACCACCACCTCCTTTCTTGTTATCAAACCCAAACTCAATGTCTCCTCCGTTTCGGCCAGAAGGTTTACCTATTGGACCAGGCCGCTTCAGATCAAACCCAAACTCCAAATCACCTCTCTCTCTCGGTTCACGCTCCACAGGTCTGATCTCACGGCTCTTCTTTGACGACGACTTCTCATTCTTTGAACTTTTGTTGTTGTTTTTCTTGTCTTTCTTTTGCTTGCCATCGCGGTTACATAGCCTTCCAAAAACACAAGCCAGTGCTGCCAAGATAATGATTGCTGCTAAAACTATGAACACTGTACCAAACGAACCCCTTGAACCAGAGGATGAAGGCAAAGAAGAAGAAGAAGAAGAAGATGGATACACCACAAGAGGTTGTTGTTGAAACTCTTGTGGTTGTTGATATTCTTGTGGTTGATCTCCCATTTAGTAAGATATGTTTTGGGAGCTCTGTGATGTTTGAAGAGTACTTCAAATTAGGCCAAGTCCATCTGAAGTGAGGACAATGTATTAATAGTGCTAACACGCCTCTCAATGATCATACTCTGTAAAATAAAGTTTAACCTAGACATAGGCTTTATTTTTTTTTTGAAATAAAGTAACATCTTTGCTTTTACTATGTGGAAATTATCAGTTTTTTTTTTCTTTAATAAAAATAAGTATTTTATGGGTTTGTTTGCTTTTGTTTGTTTATCAATAATTTAGAGTTTGTTTAAGAGACTCACTTTAAAACAATTTCTAATTCTGATTGCTTTGTAAGAAGAGAAAGTGGGATTTTGGTTAAGTATTTTGAGATGAGACATTGTTTCCAAGAAATATGAATTAAAGATTTGATGAGTGGGTGGATCATGGATGCTTTACCAATCATTGACTCTACTCTTTACTCTTTAGTTGCCCATTTCCCATTAATTTATACACTTTTTTTTTTCTTTACTCAGTTTTCAATTCAGTAGTGCCTAAATGTTTCATCTTTGTGTATTCTAATTGTTCTAAAGTTGAGCTAAATATGAGGAAAACATAATGATGGATTGATCCACTAATTTTTCATAAAAAATACTTATACACAATCAAATATTCTCTAGTGTTGTGTTAACACTTCTTGAGAGATTCTTTTAAGAGGATTTATTTACTTTAATGTAGTAGGTTTAGTCTTATAGAGTGGGGTTCAACATAGGGATTAGTGTAAATATTTGTTTTCTTCTCTTTTCTTTTTGTCTCCTTGAATGTCTTTTTCAAGCTCAGAATATGTTGAAGTGTTCACAATGTTACCTTTAGATTTTGAATCTTGATTCTTTATTTTCTTTTCTTTTTCAAGAAGAAACAAAAAGATTCCTTGTATAAGCATAAGTCCTTCAAACTTATTAAAGTGCTGTAAAACCCGGTTTAGCTGGATCGGTTCCATGTAAGGGATAATTATAATGGGCCGGTTCGGCAAGCTCAAAAAGAAGAACATATTTATGAATTTATTTCACGCCGTTTGATACTCATGAGCTTGAACACTCTTCCATTTTTCAACCCATGTTTTTCTTTCACTCAGTATAATCTTTTAGAATCATAATGAGTCATCATTAGTTATGACGTTTTCATATCCGGTTAAAAAACGGCACGTAGTTGACGAAAACAGTGACGACTGACGAGCATTTCAACGTTAGCTTATTTTTTTTTCTTTACCAGCTAAAAAGTGACACGTGGCAATCGTGTTCCCTCAATGGTCTCTTTTCGTCTGCTACACAAAAAAGAAGAAGGTGGCCACTGTCGCATCGCGATTCAAAGCTCTTTGATAATTTCGTCTTCTTCTTCCATGGAATAACGTGTTTAGGCGTGTATTATCACATGGTGCTTTGTGTGACATAAAAACAACAAAAAGCTTCCACTCGATTTGACCCTTAGAAAAAAAATTGACATTTAGACTTTGTCGATCACTGTTGCAAGATCTACTCTTGTGTTCTCGATTTCGGTGAGAATTGTCGGGAGAAAAAAGGTTCATCTCTAGCTTTAATGCTTGTGAAATTGATTTTCTGATTGTGATTTTACAGATATTTCAGGTGCTTTTTTTTATGGGAGTGTTCTTTGTTAGTAAAGCTTTAAGCTTTTAATTATTTAATAAACTCTTAAATATCTTAGCTTTGTCTGCTTTTACTTTTAATTGCGCAATTAACCAATTTATCCTCATTAATTCTGGGTTTGATGTCTATGGATTGGTCTCAGTATTGCTCTGTCTCAATTGGCTTGAGCTCTTGTTCATTGTTGTTGTTTCTGATCAAAGAGATGAGTTTTTTGATTTGTTGATTTGCTTTATTTATACTTTGTCAGGGATTTAAATGGGCAATCCAGGTTCAGACACCAAGAAAAATGTGGTCTCAAGTGTGTTTGATCCTGCACTCTCTCGATTCGTTAGATTCTCTCAGAAACTCCATACCTCTGTTAAGGTGAAGCTCTGATTCGACACAAGCTTTTAAATTTTCAATGTCTCTTATCTTTAGAAGAGCTAAAAGCATTTTACTTTCTTTGTCACAGTCCCAGTTGAAGAATTTGAAAGCTGAGAAGAATAGGATTGGTTCTTCATGGATGCAAGACAAAGAAAGCTCATCGAGCTCCATACAAATTGATTTGGAGAAACAGTTAGATAGTTGGAGAGATAATCCTTCTTGGACTGATCAGGTCCCAGTCATTAAGGTAAGCAAGAGAGTTTACTCCATCAAAGTGGTTTTTATCAGTTGCCAGTGAGAACAGTGAGAATCTTGTTATATGACAGATTAATAACAAAAATCTTGGCAGGTGAGTATTCCAAAAGGATCACTCTGCAATCTTAAAGCAGAGGTAAACGTTGGTTTACCTCCTGATGCAGTCTATAACATTGTGATTGACCCTGACAACAGAAGAGTTTTCAAGAACATCAAGGTACATTATATATGTATATATCTTGTTTTATGTGAAAGTTTCAAGTTTTTATTCATTGGGTTTAAAAATTCATAGGAGGTTTTGTCGAGGAAAGTATTGGTAGATGAAGGGTTAAGGCAAGTGGTGGAAGTAGAACAAGCTGCTTTGTGGAAATTTCTCTGGTGGTCTGGAACTATCTCAGTCCATGTCTTGGTGGAACAGAACCGTGCAGATCACTCTGTAAGACATCTTAGATTGTAATGTCTTTTTTTCTTAAATGGTTTAGTGAAAGGGAAATGTGTGTTGCAGATGAGATTCAAGCAAGTGAAGAGTGGGTTTATGAAAAGATTTGAAGGAAGCTGGCAAGTTAAGCCTTTGTTTGTCGACGAGCATTTGTGTGATCGTTTGAAACCAAAAACACTAGAAGAATATAACCGATGTTCTGGTGGTAAAGGAAGAATCGGATCAAAGGTTACACTAGACCAGCTAATACAGCCGGCGATTGTTCCACCTCCGCCTATTTCTTGGTATCTCAGAGGGATCACAGCCAAGACTACAGAGATGCTTGTCTATGACTTATTGACTGAGACCGCCAGGATCCGTGCTGCTGGAGAAGTGGAGGTTGGTCATTCGCCGAATGATCAGCAACGGAGTGGGACATCAGAGGATATAAAGGAAAGATGGGCTACACATAGAAGAACATCAAGGAGACGGCACTAGGATTTGTGTTAACTCAACAATATATATGAACATAAAATGATTTTGGTTGTTATAAGATTCAGCTTGGCTTGAGCATCTAGACAGCAAAATATTCAATCATTAATTCAAAGTAAAATACACAGCAGCTTACAGAATAATCTCGATGCAACACAATTCTCCCTCATCATGCCTGCATAAGGAAAACGAATAAGCATCACAGAACGGAAAAATTATATTAGATTGTATTTTGAAACTTATGTTACCTTGCCGGCGATGTTGTTGGAGAGCCAGTCTAGACCTTCGTACAGCCCTTCACCTGAAGTGGCACATGTGCTCTGAATGTACCTGTAGCATGCAAAAAACACATTACAAATATAGAACAAATGAAAGATTTTGAGTTTAGAAACTTGCTGGGATGTGTATTTACCAATGACGTTGACGGAGGGAGTGAAGTCCAAGCTTATCTGTGATTTCAGCAGCATTCATCGCATTTGGAAGATCTTGCTTGTTGGCAAAGACAAGCAACACAGCATCACGCAGCTCGTCCTGCCAAAGTAAACCGGTAATAGAGTAGGTAAGTATAGGATCTTCAGTGATCATTTTTTTCTATAACACTAGATATGGACCTCATTGAGCATTCTGTGAAGTTCATCTCTAGCCTCAACAACTCTATCTCTGTCATTGCTATCCACAACAAAGATAAGACCTTGAGTGTTCTGGAAGTAGTGCCTCCACAAGGGACGGATCTGAAAAGAAGCCAAAATAGTCAGTCAAAGTTTATTTCCCAAAAAGTTCCTTCATCAACACAATAAGCAGCAGACAGACTCCATTACCTTGTCCTGACCCCCGACATCCCACACGGTGAAACTGATGTTCTTGTATTCCACAGTTTCCACATTGAACCCTGTTTGATAGTTTTCACTTTATCACTAACCAATTCCTAGAGATTGTACTCATCACATATTATAAGAAAAATCAGTATAATCATGAGAAGCTTTACCAATAGTGGGGATGGTGGTGACAATCTCACCGAGCTTGAGCTTGTACAAAATAGTTGTCTTACCAGCAGCATCAAGACCAACCATCAGAATTCTCATCTCCTTTTTGGCAAAAAGCCGGCTAAACAGCTTAGCAAAACTCAAACCCATTTTGCTTTTAACTGCAGAAACACAACAACGTAGTCATTTCAAAAAACTATGTTATTCGATTCCAATCTCATTCCTAACAGAAACACCTCTAAAATTTTTGCAGATTCAATTCTTATATTCTCTAAGAATCTGATCAATACATAAACTTAACAAGATCAAGCAGATCCAAACAGAGATTGAAACGTCAATAAGAATTCATGATCACTGTGATCAATGCATAAACTTAACGAGATCAAGCAGATCTAAACAACTGAGAAGCTATCTGAAATAATTACAACGACAAAAAATGGGAAAGCGAATAGAAAATTAAACAAATCCACACTATCTAAGAGGCAAACATCAGATTGTATCAGAATCAACCGAAACCAATCGCAGCGATCAAAATTCATTAGAAACAGAAAATGCAATCGAAGAACACAATGTAGTCATGTAGACAATGAATCCCCAGCAAATCACATACAAATCTACGTAAAAAAAAACGAATTGCGAACGCGTGAGTTCAGTTAGAGATCAAAGCGTACCGACGAAGAAAGTAACCGAGAGATCTGAGAGGCCGCGAAGAAACAAAGAGAAGAATTTGAACGAGAGAGAGAAGCTTAAGAGAAACGCGATGAAAAGGGGTACCGGCTTGCACGTCGCTTCTCATGCCAATTAACGAAATTGCCATTAATGTTTTTACGGAAATACCCCTTTTGAATCTTCCATGACCGAGAATGCAAATGTCAAAACTCAAATGTGTTTGTCAAGGTCCCCAAGGGATCTGATAACTAGCCAATTAAACTCGGACACGTGGATAGTTACTCATTTCCTTTGTTTTGCTCATTCCTTAATACTTCACATCCGATGAAAAACTAAAATTTTTGTTGATTCCGTCTGACCAATGATGAAGTGTCGTGTCATTTATCAATGTTTGCATAAAATAATATTTATTTATATCATATGATTACATATTTTAACCATTAAATATATAAGATGATTATATATATATATAGTTACTAATTAATTATTTAATATTACTAATTAGGTTCAAAGTCATTTTAAGATTTTAAAATAATAAAACTAAACCAGTTTATAGAAAATCTGGTTTATGTGTTTAATTTGGTTTCTTCTGTCATGGTTTTGTTGTCAACTGGCCCAACCCTTTAACACTTTCATGACAAAAACATAGATTAAAGAACAAATGCTTCAAACTAGCACTACTACAACAAAAAAAAAACATTCAGTTGTTGTTCCATGTAATAAATAACAAAATATAAAAAAAATACATTTCATTGGCCTAGAACAGAGTAGAGTGGAAGGTAAATTTAGTAATTAGGAATCCTGAATAGGAACAAGTGGCATTTTGCCTCCATAGATCTCTAAAAGTTGGCTTTCTTCTATGTCTTGGAGCAAAGTTGAAGTGAGTTTCTTGTTCTCCACGAAAACAATCTGCCCAAAATTAAAACAATCAAATACTCCAACACAGTTTCTCAAGTAAAGAGTTGTTGTAAAGAGTATATTACCTTTTGCTTAGTGTTGCTGTCGACAAATGGTTCAATCATCTTCCGTACTTTCATGAAAAGGTATGGTGCATGAACTACGTAGATTTTTCCTAGTCTCCCTGGATAATAATCCTACAATAAAAATATATTTAATTTAGCAAAAATGTGTTACTAATTAACATAAATAGTCTATAAATCTAAAATATAAACTAAATAGATCTAAAACAAATCTTCGTTTAATCTCTTGTTAATTAATTAATCGTATTATTTACCTGCAAAATAGAGAGAGCAGCAAGGTAGCCACGTATATCACTATGAGTATATCCCCAGCCTTGAAGATCTCCAATAACTACAAATTTTTCTTCACCTCTAGGCATTCTAAAATGATATATAAAATTACATCAAGGCATATATAATTGTTTTTGAACCAATTAATATTTCAAGTAAAGGATTTGAACCTTGCACATATCTTCTCAAGCGTGTAGATTACAAAACCTGAGACAGAAACAAACTTTGAGGTTGTGATCTATAAACTAGGAAGATATAGATATAAAGAAGTATGTAGAGTGTGGCTCACGTTTGAGCTCTTCAAGGTTGCTTTTGGAAGGGTTATGTCTGTTCCCAAAGGCAACAACAATGGGTCGACCCATCTTGTCATGACCTTGCATACACACCTTCTTATGTGACAAGTCGTTTACAATCTCTGATTCTGATATGTGCCCTTTTGGGAGATAACTTCTTTTCCAAGTTAAGTAATTTAGTAACAGCTTTGAAGCCTTTTCAGTGTCGAGACCACTCGCTCGTAGAAACCGCCTTATCATTAGGTCATCCACCTCCTACAAAACGACACCATTGATCTCTAAAAATCTCAAGGTTCTTGTACATAATCTTTAAAACTATACTGACCTTAGTTAAGGGATCTTTTGTGTCACAAAGAGCTCTCAGGATCCCAACTTTACGCCTCTCGAGGTCATCTTTGATCAAAGGCTCATTCACATACTCAGCTACTGCTGCTTCTTTGGTGTTCTCCTTCTCCATTACGTTTCTTGGGTGAGCACCGACCAGTTCTCAAAATTAGTGAAAAAGATAAAGGAGTTAGATCCATCATAAATGAAGGCTGCCATGGGAATGATCATCATTAAATGCATGAGTCCTGCCAACTAACAGATTCAAAGAACTAATGCAAATTAAATACAATATCTTAAAACTTAAAATCACAATACTGAGACTAGATTCTGACACAAACATATAAACGTATACACAGCACATTAAAGTACCAAATAAGGTAACTCTTTCGTCAACCTTTGAACTGCAAAGCTGCGCGAGCCCAAGGCAAATAATAAATCCCAAACGAGACTGGGCTTAGAATTTTGTAAACTTAATGGGCTTATTAGGCCCATAAAGAATAGTAAAAGCTTGTAACGGGTTAGTATTTCTACACCTCTACTTTCTCGAACCTTTCCTTTTCACCGTTCGATTTAATAACTTGATAATCGAATGGCTCCAAATATTAATGCAATAATGATGAATAAAATAAAATAAAAACGTGTGGCGTGGCGAGTGAGAAATATTATTACAAGAACTCAAATCCAAATTTCCCACTAAAGAAATATTAAAACATCAGATACCAAACACATAATGTCCTTTTTCTAAAACCAAAAAATAAATACAGAAGAGAGATCTCATCGATTTAGTTCATAGAATCTGATACCAACAAGAAGCAAAAAAGTATGTATCTCTAATCTTTTATTTTAATTTTTTTACTTTGTTATTTTATTTTGGTTAAGTAAAGAATCAATCTCTTGCTTTGAATGCTATATCTTCTAGATGTTGAAGTTTTATCTCCCCTTCTCGTGATTATCTCATCATGAGTTTCTTGCTTCATTTCTCAAACATGAATTTATTACAACACTCTTGTTAAAAGATTATAAAGATTTTGATTTTGATGATGATGATGAACAAGAATGTGTTTAACCGAATTGATCTAGCGAGTTTTGTTACAGGTTCAACTGAACATACGTGGCAACCAACAATGTCATCGGAGACTAACATTCCAAGTTATTGGTTAAACTGGAGATTCTTTGTCTGTGCAATCTTCATCTTAACATCTTTGTTTCTATCTTCTTTTCTCATTTGGAAATACGAAAGACCAAGAAAACGCAATAAACATAACGATGATGATGATCAAAGCGTTGAACTAACAACACTCAATGAAGTTGTTTACAATGATGAAACTTGGAACACTTGTGTTAAAGTGATTCATCCAAATTGGTTATTAGGTTTTCGTGTTTTCGGTTTTGTTCTTCTTCTTGGACTTATCTCTGCTAATACTATTGCTGATGGAGCTGGTATTTTCATCTTCTACACACAGTGAGTTTCCCATAAAGTTATTTATTTTACACTCACTTTGTTCTTATGAGTGTTTGTTTTTTAATCAGATGGACTTTCACATTAGTCACAATTTACTTTGGGGTATGGCTTTTCTTCACCTTATCATGGTACTTTACTTGAGATTATTACATCAGTAAAGTGTTATTAGATATGTTTTTCTATGTGGAATCTAAGAGTTTAATGCAGCTTGCAGCATTGGTGTCTATATCTAGATTCAAATCTGGTGATAATGATCAGAACAGAGTTAGTATAGTAGATGAAGAGCAAAGGTCTTATACACCTCCCGAAAATGGCGAAAACTCGAATATGTTTAAATCTTCAAATGGAAATGATAGAAACAATATATCTACACGTAAAATTGCAACTACATTAGGTTACATTCAACAGATTCTTTTTCAAGTAAGTCTTTCTTGGTATAAAGTGTTAACATTTTTAAAATTTTTATGTTTCTGATTAGTTTGGATTGTAGACTTGTGCAGGAGCTGTATTGCTTACAGATGGTGTGTTTTGGTTTATTATATATCCTTTTCTTACATCCAAAGATTTCAATCTTAACTTTGTAAGTTCTAAAAATGAAACTGTGACACAAGTTATAAGGTTGTCTCATGATTTTTACTGACCAAAATTACATTTATGATGTAGTTCATTGTGATTATGCACTCAGTAAATGCTATTTTCATCCTCGGCGAAACTTTCTTGAATTCTCTGGTTAGTTTTTATGTAACCAACATCAAAAAAACATGATGATAATGACAATGATTATAGTGGTGATGATTTTGATTATGATCTTCATGTTATTCAGCGGTTTCCGTTGTTTAGGATTGCATACTTTGTGGTATGGACTGGTATATTTGTTCTATTCCAATGGATTGTTCATGCTTGTGTCTCCTTCTGGTAAATACTCATGATTATGTAGACACATTATTTTAAATGTTAGGGCTATTGAGTTATGTGTATTTGTGTAGGTGGCCTTACCCATTCTTGGATTTGTCATCACCATATGCTCCTTTATGGTAATCTAACACAAACTCAGAAGTTGTGTCTTTAAGACTACATAGTAATGTTTTAACTGATGTGGCAGGTATGCGGCTGTTGGGTTAATGCATGTACCATGCTTTGGAATCTTTGCTTTGATAGTGAAGTTGAAGTACTTGTGGCTCTCAAGATGTTACTCAGATGGACCATAGTAACTAATATGAAATGTTATATAATATACTCCAAAGGTTATAGAGTCTCTCATGTTCTAAAATAATTTTACAGACTCTCAGGCTCTCTCCTGATTCTTGTGTCAATTTTTTTGTAAATTACATTTGAAGTTCCTTTTGAAGGAACTTATAATTCACTTTAGCTAGTCACCATGTGTTTTTGGAGGAGGCCTTAATAAATAAACTGTGGGAGCTAATGGGCTTAGACCAGCCCATTATCAGTTTTGTGATCGGACCGAATCTTTACATAATCTAAATAATTATTGTGCAATATAATATCATTTTTTTCTTTGTCAAAAGGAGAATATGACAATTTAAAAAAGCATTAGTTTATTATTTAGTGGAAAAAATTCAGACAAAATCTATTCGCACCACTAAGATGATACATAATTGAGACAAAAGTGATTATCATAATAATGTACTTAGTATATTTAAGTGATTTAAATAAAGGATTAATCTTTCACCCATCTACTTAACCTTTATCAGTGCTTAAATATGGAATTAATGATTGTGCTAAAAGCACATAAAACCTTTATATATAAATATAATATTAAGTAAAGGTAAAATAAAGATGTTAGAAACCTTTGAAATGTACTAATTTGGTTTATGTATTGAATAATGACTAAACTCACCATTATAGTTTATGCATTGACTAAAATAAGGTGTAATTAGCTTTTTAGCTACTTTTAAACGTGGTGGTGGTTGTGATGTGTGAGCTCACTTTTGGAATAATAGTTAGGCTTCTATCGTTAAATGTGTCATATGCATAAGCAAAGGGATAGGCTTATGATTATAGAAATAAATGAGTCAAAATTTATTGGTGTAAATATCGAATTTATAAAGCAAATTTCGAAGTTCTAAAAGATTAAGGAGATAACAGAAAGAAGAAAGACAAAATTTAGATTTGTTTGGAGTTGGACCACAGACAAAACAAGAAGGACCACTTCATAAGAAAACATAAACACTTTGATTGTTTTTGTTTTAATGCATGCACACGACATCTACGTTAAATATGAGCTAAACAGTCATTTATAATAAACCTGGTTATCTCGTCAATTAAAAACAAAATGTTGATATCCCTTGACTACGTTAAATATGCATACAAATTTAGTATATAGTTTTATGTATTTATTATTGCAGATCTAGGTCTTCAATTGCAATAATATTGTTACGTAAAAAACAGATAATTAGAAAATTTATTAAAAAGGATTATAAGGTTAGAAAATATGTTTTAGTGTATATATACTTAGGAGTATGATTACTATATATATATATATATATTCTTATTTTTATATTTCTAAGTAGATGATGTTGCTGTCCCGATAACTATTCTTTTCCACTGTTTCAGGCTGCATTTCACAGGATTATTCCTCAAGATAATTTTAAAAATTAATCCATAATTGACTTTTTGGTCCATTTAAAGGCTTCCATTTCTATGAATTCCCCAGCCGATTCACTGTGAAACTTTGATGTTATATAAGATTATGGTGAAACGACTGCTGAAGATACAAAAGATTAAGTGTTTAATCAGTTCTTTTCTTAACAAGTAAAGCTATTGATGGCTATTTCTAAGTCCACTTTTCTCATAGGTATGTTGATATATATGTTTTGGTCAATTTATATATTTTAGTTTGTTAATAATGAGTCAGTATTTTTAGTGCTCAATAATAAATCCTTATATTTATATGCCTTTCAATGCAAATATGTTGAATAGTTAAATATTTGCGTAGATGACCAAAAACATATAATATTTTAATTGATTTAATGAACATAACTTAAAATTACCAAGGCAAACGCTTTTGTTACCTCTACGTTTTACGCTTGCATATAAATTTTTTTGATATAAATATAATATATTTGTGAGATGATTTAAAGCCAAAAAAATGAAATATAAATTTGATCAACCAAAAAAATAGGTACATAATAACAGATGAATATTACATTACAGCCGTGAAAATAATATATTTAAAGAGGAAGAGAAACATATAAAGAGACTCTTTTATTACAAAATAAAAAAGAATATAAAGACAGAATTAAGACACAACTTTAAATTTATGGAATGATAATGGCAGACAAAAACTTTCTTAATACAAATCTGGAACGTTATATGCCGTCACGACACATTTTTTTCTGACCCCTCAAAAAAATCATATATTACAGAAACGGTAATAGTATGAGGCGAAGACCAACGGTGAAGATTCAATACGACACGATCCAACGAAGTGGAAATGTAAGAAGCAAAGCTCTGTCAATTATAAGGTTTTTGATACGAAACCAAAACTTTATTGTCAGTTAAATTTCCCACCAAAGTAGTCTCACGGATGTGTCAATCAAACCTGTCTATCAACGAAAAGACCTTTACAATATTTATTTAAAAAATATAATAATACTCTTTTACAATTAGGTCTATTTATTTATTATTTTTGTTCAAATCAAAAAGGTTAAGAAATGGAATTTTATTTTATTATAAAATTCTAGGTTCTATTACCAAATAAGGTAATGATATATTTTGAATCGATATTATACGCACCTTAGAAGTGGGATTAGTCGAGTGGCCACTAAATAAGTTAATTCTAAAGGTTTTTAATTATCACATGACTCAAAGCATATAAACAAAATCATTGTTCTTTAAGCTCTACCTAGCTACCGTAGACGTGCATACAGCGAAACAAAAATTGGTGAAAATGAAAGGAGTGAAATTGAAGTTGTACCGATCCGGTTAGACAACTAGAATCGTAGGTGTCGGCCGTATAAGTGCAACATCAATAATATAAAATATTATATGTATTTTCAAATAATATAAAAAATTTAAATAATATAACTGATGCTAAGTTTTTAACGTGCTATTTTGGCCTTTTGGAAAATAATTATATATCAAAATAATCGTAACTATTGAATAAAAATACTATTGAATAACAAAGAAAAAGACAAGTAAGGTGATCAAGGTATATATTTACCGAATCATATTCCTTAACACATATGGCAAGCCCTATTCAACTTTTTCGATCTCTTAATTAAAATTATAAGATCTATTATATTTATATGTAACACCTTCTTTAACGTAATGACTGTAGGATTTGACCACTAAGACATCAGAATAGTTAAAAAAAGATAATATATAGTTGTAATTAAGACATAATAGTACAACACAAAAAACTTAGAATAATATATATGATGATATTTTCAATAACGATTTTATAATTAGTTACAACTAAAATGATATATTACAATGTATAAGATTACTAATAAAAATCATACAAATATACAATACATGAAAAAACTAGGGTATCTAGAGATTATAATAAATTATCGAATTTTGTATTACATAAAAAACAAAAACTATGTCCAATATTGTAATTTTCAAATATATATTTCTTCTCATCGGCTTTTAGTGTTTTTTTTTATTGCCGAGATATTTACGATCCTTGCCCCTCAAAACTACGTTCTGAAACCAATTTCTTTAACATGATTTTTTGTACGCTTCTTCACTAAAAGCAAACCAAGACTGTAAAGATCAAAGCAGCCATCACTGATCTTATTCGTATCTCTAACTACGATCATATTTATGGATAGAATGTGTGGTTTCCGGTCAACTGAAGACTATTCATTGATGATACCATCGGAGTACGAGTCTTTAGTTTCTTCATCCGCCGGAGATAATCGTGTTTTTGGATCCAATGAACTTGCTTCCGTTTTATCATCTGAGACAACATCGATCAATCCACGTATTCGAAGAGTTGATGATAATAGTATCATCAAATCTAAAATTGCTTGTCATCCTTTGTATCCTCGTTTGCTTCAAACCTACATCGATTGTCAAAAGGTGTTTTGATTTATACTTGTTTTGTGTTTTCATGGTGTTTGAGATTGAATTTTACACATGCATCATCATCATGTTACTTGAGTTTTTTTAATGAGAAACGTTCTTTAAACCCTAAGATAAGATGAAGAGCTAGAGAGAGACTGTATCTAATATTCTAATTGATTCATAGGTGGGAGCGCCTATGGAGATAGCTTGTATATTGGAAGAGATTCAGCGTGAGAACTATGGAGATGTTGCTCCATTGTCTTGCTTTGGAGCTGATCCTGAGCTTGATGAATTCATGGTTTTGTTAACTGATCCATTGTTTCCATATCTTTGATTTGTTTCTTGTTACAAATAATTTTTATGTGGTTGTGTTATATATTTTAGGAGACATATTGTGATATATTGGTTAAGTACAAATCCGATCTGGCGAGACCATTCGATGAAGCTACTACTTTCTTGAACAAGATTGAAATGCAGCTCCAGAATCTGTGTACTGGTCCAGCATCTGCTAGAGGCCTTTCAGGTATCATCAGCACTATATGATTTCTCTCTCTCTCTCTCTCTCTCTCTCTTTTTTCTTTCTTGTTCGTATATTTTGAATCTTGATTTCTTGTTTTTATTTGATCTTTGTGCTCTTACCTCGATCTTTGTGTCCTTGAAAATCATTTTGCTCTAATTTCACCTTACAAATCGAGAGGATTTGGAAATCTCTTCCCATAACTTTCCCTTGAGTGTTTCTTGGAATTGGTGGAAAGTGGAAACATTCATATGTCTTCCTTATATTATTATTATTATTATTTTGCTTTCTTAAAGTAAACAATAAACGAGAATGATTAGTTGTAGCTGGAACAAGGAGCTTAGTAGATCCTGTTAGAAGTTAGAACCTAAGTTAAAAAAGTAATAAAACAACCGAGTAAAACTCTAAAACCCTAGCTTTGGAGGAAACAATGATTGATTCAGCCACATGTTTCATTATTCATAAAACCTTAGAAAATATAAATGTTGTTCTTTAGAAAATTTAAATTCTCATTCATCAGGTTAACAGTTATGGTTAAGCCGTGGGACATAAGGGTGAGGAGTGGGTATAAATATAATTCTCTCTGTTACTGATATTATTTATTTGGTGTGTCATACTTTTCATATGTTACTTTATTTATATACTTGTATTATTTATTATCTTCACATCTGACACAAGAGAGATGGGTCTGTGAAAGCAAAACCTTTAGCGCTAGGGATTCTGATTTTGACGTCTCATGTCGTACTGAAAGTTTTCTATTGCTTCATTGTAAATCCAATGATAGACAACAAACCTAGTCATGAGTTCCACTAATAAATTTTCACTGATTTTATGGAGCTTGTTGCTTGGCTTCATGTTTAGATCATCTGAATTGTTAATGCTTATGTTGTTTTTAACTGATGGATAAAACAAAATTTTATCAATTGTCAAACTTGCTCTAACTCTTTTGTTGAATCAACAATTTTTTTTTGTGGAAACTAAAGAAAGAAATTAAATGATAAAAGAGAAATGTTAATAGTATTCTTAGTATGTGTGAAAATACTAAATTTATTCTTTATAAAAAAATGCTAGACATCTGCCCTTATTATTGGATACATTGCACCTAAATGTCTTACATTTGTGTTCTTTTCACATGTACCTTAATCCCACTTGTGTGTTTATTTTTTACAAATCCATCTGACTTAGAACACCATTGGAGTGTCTTGATTAAGTCAAATGGTTGGATTTTGTGTGTGTGTGTGTGTGTTTTTTTAAAAATTTAGCTAGAAAAGGCTAAAACAAAAGGGTAAATTTCAAGTTCCAATAATCTCAGCTCATGCGCATGGAGGTTATTAACTTGTAAATTATACTTGGCCATCAAAAGATGTTTCATAGCCAAGTGGCTTGTATTTTCTGCATGTCGTGGTTAATGTGTTAGTCGTCTTATAACTTTGCTGGAATTTTACGTGAGTAAATAAATTATTGAAATGCACTAAGACACTTAGACAATGTATAATTTGCTGTTGTACTAAACTTTAAGTTAACCTCATAGTCATAGTTGACAGTTGTTTTATTAGTTAAGAAGAGACGAATTGTAAGAGTTTGAAAGCAGGCCAAAAATGGCAAATATAGGATTAGATATATAGAGTTAAACCTTTCAAATATGGCAAAAAAAACTTAGATTTTGTTAATTAGGTTTACATTAATCCACTAACCACGTTAGCATTGTCAGAATGCCATGTGTGTTTTTGGTAAGTAAACAAAACATTCCATTATCTTAGGATTTTAAATTAGTTATTTATTTCTTTATCTCCACCTGATAAGAGCTAAACTGGAAAGAAACTGAACAAAAAATTGTGGGTTTTTCAGCTTTTACAGGCTTCTTATTATCTTACATTATCTTGCATATACAACTAGATATTAAATCAGTTTAGATTGTACTTTGTTAGCATTGTTTAATGTCTTAAAGTTGTTAGTGTATTTAGTTAATTGGAGTTTGAACAAGGAATCATCTCCAATAGGTTAAAAACGGATCACTTCAGATTGATTTTTTTTCTATAGTGGATGAATATTTAGTTTTTATGATCTTATTTTATAATAGCAGTAAGTACAACTTGCCTTTTTTGAGTAATCTCATTTTAGTTCTTTATTATTGGATACAATCCGATATAGTTCTGAACATCTTTTCGTTGGCCAATAGTATCTTAGCTCTTGGGAAATGAAACTAAATTCATCTTAAACTAGTTAAAAACTCGTATTTTATTCGTTTCACCTGTAGTTTTCAGGGTCACGTGCTTTGGTTATGCTTTAGGAATAAACCAATCCTCTTTAGTCCACTGATGTTTGTCATAACATTTTGAATTTTCCTTTCTTTTGTTTTTTGTTGCTTTATTGTAGTTGATAACTTGGGTTTAGCTTCTGTTTGCGGTTATGGTTTTTGTTTCATCCTAGACTTATCTTGTAAAGATTTGATGTTAGGAAAGGATGCTAGGTCACGGTGAGATTCATATGCAGTATTGCATCCATATGTGAAGCTTAGGTCTATGTTGTTTGGTTGTGTTCTGGTATGATATGAACAAACTACTCATTATGGCACATTAGTTGCACATACTAAGTCTCCTAATGGTAAATCTGCATTAGATACGTAAATGTTGTTTGGTAAGATCACATTCGTAGATAACATCACTTGACAATAAAATAGGAATGGAGTGAGTAATAAGCTTGAATTAGAAACCTTTAAACTTTTTAATATCTAAATAGAAGAAGTTGGAGATAGAAGAAAGGTTAGGGTACATAGGGTGGTCGAGTGTCACATGGACTCCCGTGGATTCCGCTGGTGGATCCATCTATTACCCAATCGCAACTCTCTTTGTCTTTTTAAGCTTTTGTTTTTTTACTTGATTTGATTTGATTTGATTATAAAGGAAAAGGTAAAACAAAAAGGGAGAGAGACATTGGGTTTTCACTTCTGGACAATACAATCATGAATCATCTATATGACTAATGCTTCTCCACTCTCTCTTCCCATCTTTTTTCAACTGTTGCTTAGTGGTTGTCATTTCTTCTGTGCATTTGTTCCCTTGCTGGGCCATGCTATTTCCACGTGTCTTCCTTTTTGGGGAGTTTATAAGTCTTATATATATTTTTTTGCTATGCATTGATGATATTAGAACCGAATTAGGCTAATAGGTAAAAGAACAAACCAAATTACTATTACACATGCCTTCCTTAACTAGCAAAGATTGGGGTGTGAACTATCTTTGTCTGATTTTTATAGGGATCATCAGCCAATGTGTCTAAAACCTTACATGTCTGATTTTAAGATGTATCTTAGCAAAACAATAAACTAACATCTTCAGGGATGTTGATTTGATTTTAAAACATTTATTCTGTGGCACTAAGGCCTTAGTAAGTAATTGCATGTATTAGTGTCTTTCTCTAACCACACTAAGTGTAGATTTTCTTGTTGGAAATAGTCAAATAAAAGTGCAAATGATTTGACTTTTTAGTGGCAGCAACATGGGTCAGGTCAGTATGGTATGGTCATAAATAAGACATTATGAAAAAAGATAATAAATGTTGGGGAAGCGTTTTTTCCGGGGGGGTTACTTAAAAATATCAGAAAGGTGAAACGTGTTGTGACACTCATGTGGACAGTGGTAAGTCCCATGGAGCACTTCAGTGGCAAATGGAAGCTAAACTGTTCAGTCACTGCGACAGTCTCGTGAGTTGTGAACCCTTGTTTTCTCCGTTTTACCCCTAAACCCTAGTTCTCTTATTTTATGTTTTTTGGCTCTTTACTTGTTTTAGCCACTTAGCCATTTAGCCGAGCCTAAAGATATCTTTACTTTTAGCTATTGCTTTGCCATTTTACATGGTCAAATTTACTGTCATAGGTTTTAGTAAATTTTATTGATGTTTCACCAATTTGGCTCATACGTTGGAAAAATGTTGTTCTCTTATATGAAATAGATGATGGTGCGGTTTCATCTGACGAGGAACTGAGAGAAGATGATGACGTAGGAGTTCAGGATAGCCAACAAATAAATAATGACCGGGCACTCAAGGACCAGCTACTTCGTAAATTTGGTAGCCATATAAGTTCATTGAAACTTGAGTTCTCTAAGAAGAAGAAGAAAGGGAAGCTACCTAGAGAAGCAAGACAAGCTTTGCTTGATTGGTGGAACGTTCATTATAAATGGCCTTACCCAACTGTAAGTTTCTTTCTACCATAACCTTACATTCTAGAGTAACAATTGGTGTGTTACTGTTCGAGTCTCTCGACGTTTTTCTAATGTTTTCAGGAAGGTGACAAAATAGCTTTGGCTGAAGAAACGGGTTTGGATCAAAAACAAATAAACAACTGGTTTATAAACCAAAGGAAACGGCATTGGAAGCCTTCGGAGAATATGCCATTCGCTATGATGGACGATTCTAGTGAAACATTCTTTGCCGAGGAATGAAAAGAGACAGGAGATTATTATGCATTGACATAATGTCTTGTACTTGTAATTTTACACTTGTCTTAAAAATGAGAGTTAAAGCTTTGGTACGTAGGACATCATCGCAAATGAATGATACTCCTTGGCCAAAACGTATAGGTAAGCTTTGTATTAATATTAGTAACAATGTTTGTCACATATCCTTTTGTACTCGTCCAAAATTATGGCTTCCTTATTTGTATTGAATCTTACTTAGATAGAACGATATGTCTACTAATAATTTATTTTAATTAAGTTCTCTTCATATGATATACAAACTCTGTTTATATACTAACTTCTTTCTCTCATTGGTTTATTACACAACACTCAACGATGTTTTTGTTGTTCTTGTATACTTCTTTAAAAGACTCATTCATCTACCATAGAAAGAACTTTGTGAAACTGTCGCAAGAGACGCACATGCAGCTGAATCACCATCAGAACCATCTCTAAATTCCATTACTCTTTCATCCATAAACGGAGGATTACTTGGCAACGGCAATATCTCCTCTTTGTTCTTTAACATATGCAACACTTTTGACATCGTTGGTCTTAACGATGGGACCTCTTGAGTACACAACAATCCTATTTGAACAACTCTTAACATTTCCCTTTTAATAATCTCACTATCAATCTCATTCTTCCAATTCAGATTTGGATCATATATTTCCTCTAACTCACCTGACTGAAAATGCTTCCATGCCTTAAAAAACATAACACAACATTTAGTATAACAAGTTACTACAAGTCTTAATTTAGTATAAGAACTTACTTCTGTCATTAAACTGTCTGAGTAATCTGACATTTTGCTTTTGGTGTTCTGTTTTCCAGTAACAATCTCTAGTACAAGAACTCCATAACTATAAACATCTACCATCTCTGTTAGCTGACCATTTGCTAAGTACTCTGGAGCCATATAACCTCTACAGATTCACACAAGTACTTTGATCATTTTAAGTTTCTCTCAAGTAACATAACCATATATATATATATAGACTTACAAGGTCCCTGCAATGACAGTACTGATATGACTCTTATCATCCTGGAAAGATCTAGCAAGTCCAAAGTCTGCGATCTTAGCCTGAAGCTTTGAGTCTAACAGTATATTACTTGCTTTTATATCTCTGTGAATAATCTTTACACTTGACTGCTCATGTAAATACACTAATCCTTCAGCTGTTCCAACAATGATCACATATCTTCTCTGCCAATCCAAACTTTTTCCTCTGTTCACGTCTGCAAGAAGTTCAGGATCAGCCAAATGAAAAACACAGCAAATGGTATTTGGTGTTACTTACCGAAGATGAATCGATCAAGGCTTTTGTTCTGAAGGTATTCATAGACAAGGAGACTCTCTGGTCCAGCGCAACTACAACCAAGCAACCTTACAAGGTTCTTGTGTTCAACACTACTGATCATGTTTACTTCATTGTAGAAATCTGTTGCTCTGTGTTTGTTGTTGAAGAATAAGCGCTTCACTGCGATATCTCTTCCATCAGGAAGTACCCCCTAAACCAACCAATAGAGATTTCATTAGATCACTCATTTGGTTTATAACAAGATACTTGCAGATAACACCATGATCAAACTCATTACCTTATAGACAGTTCCAAATCCACCTTGACCTAGCTTATTCGCGTCGTTAAATGAATCTGTAGCCTTCTCCAATGTTGAGTATTTGAAGTTTAAGCTACTGTCCTTGAGAGTTTTCGCCATCTTTTCGACATCATTTGATCCTACAAAACCACCAAAACTCTCTGTTAAAAAAAACACACTCACTTCTTCTTTAAACTGATTCATCAAGAAACTAGACTCACCTCTTCTTTTCCTTTTTATAGTCTGACGTTTGAAGATATAAACACTTATTGCTATTCCAACCATGAACACAACCAAAGAGCTAAGAACTGAGACAACAATCACTACTACAGACCCTGTAAACAAAAAATTGTTATAGTTATGATCAAGTTAAATAAGATTGTATAAAAAAGAAACATATATGTTTTTGTGTCACCTTTGGATCTTCCATTTCTTGGAATCTTGTTCAAGAAATCTTGATCAGAGTACCTAAGGAAACATCCAGTATGAAGTGCACGTCCCTCTGACCATGGCAAACAACCATTAACCAAAGACTCAGAAGCATTCACCAAACACTGTTTACAAGAATCAGGACTCAAAGTTCTCCAACAATTCGCCAACACAAACGCAGATTCAGATACAGCTCCACTCGCTTTTGTAGACGCACGAGCGTACCCTCCATTCACAGGAGCTGTATCAACAACATTTCTAAGCCCTTGTCTCACAGAATCACCAAAAGTCTTAGTCTTTCTCGTCGTGTTTCCACATACTATGTTATCTTCAGGTCCTTTGAATTCATTATAAAAACTATAATTCTCAGCTCTCATGAAACATCCATCAAGAAAGATTCTTCCTCCGTTTTGAGGATAACATTGAGGAAGCATCGTTCTTGCTTCTGCGTAACAGAGTACACAGTCGTTTAAAGAAAGATCTCCATAACACTGTGCCAGACCATAGTTAGCATCAGGTCCTGTACCAGTTAGAGCAATCCCATAACCAGAGGTTTGTACTTGTTGGCCGATTTTTCCCATTGTAGCGAGGAAATTGGGAACGTAAGCTGTTTCGTTGTGTTCAAGAAGAGGTGAACACTTGACTTGAACGGCTCGAGCTCTTGCGTCAGCGGTGATTAGACGAAGTGATGAAAGAAGAAAGATCAGAAGACATGGAAGATACAGAGGATGAAGAAGAGTTGTTTCTTTCTTCATTTTTTTTTTGGTTGATTGAAAGAGATCTTTTTTTGTTTACGGATCAAAGGTTTTGTGCTCTGTTTTCAAGATATTGAATTGAAGAATTTGTTTAAGACAAGAATTTTCAACAGCTTGGCTTTATGAGTTTTGTAATAGTCAACTCTGTTTGCTGTCTCGTTATCTCTCTCTACTCATTTAGTCAAAAAATAAATAATTTAAAATGAGATTTTTGGATATGTTTCTAGAGCCAAGAAGACGGACGCACTAGTAGCGTGAGAGACTTGAGTTTGAAGATAGTCTTGGATTCACACTTGCTTGATCGTGTTGAATAAATATAATATGACGTTATATTTATATAATCTGCCTTGTTGGTAAAGTACAATAAATTAATTAACCTCTATATAAAAAAAAATAAAACCATTTTACAAGTTGCCCATTGTAATGTTTTAGTTAATATCAATTTACAAAGGAAATGAAGTAGTTGGACATTTAATGCTAAAAATATTCATATTCATATTAAATTATATATTTCCTTGACCAGAAAAAATGTAACTTAATATGTTTCATACCTAAATTCAAAAGAGAAAACAAAAATTCAAAACCGACTTTAATAAAAATTCGATAAATTAATATCATAAATAATAATTATAATATTAAACATACAATATGTAACTTTTTCCAATTATTGGTTATATATATATATTAAATAGCACATTTGTCTCTTTTATAAAATGATTTGTGAAGTTAAAACTCAAGAAAATTAGTAATTTGATTAAATTTTAAATACTCAAATAACAAGGGCAAAAATCTTATTATAGATAATGGATTATATACAAATCTACTAAATTTAAAAGCGACTCATACGTAACACTTTAATTAGTTACACAGTTCAATACACATTGTATAACTCGATTCAAAACATCATCTAGGTTCAAAGAAACTCGAACTCTCCTCAGCTATGTAACTCCTCGACCCTGAAGACTGAGACTGATCAGTTGTGGGAGTCATCATCATCTTTCTCATCTCTACTACACTCCCTGGATTCAAAAACGGTGGTTGCGTTGGCGTTTGAATCTCCAAACTCCCTTTCATCATTTTCACAACCGCAGACATTGCAGGCCGCTGATCAAACGCTGCTTGAACACATAAAAGCCCGATTTGAAGCAAACGTGATGCTTCAAACTTGTTGAAGTTATCTCCTAAAACTGGATCCACTGCCTCAACCACATTGCTTGTTCTATACAAACTCCATACCTAAAATATGTTTTTTCAAGATTCAAGAAAAGAGTTTTGAGCTTAAAAAAAATCAAGAAAATGTTTATTTACCGTTTTCAAGATCGAACTCGAGTCTTGTGAGAAGGCATTGTTACGTTTTCCAGTTATAACTTCAATCATAAGAACACCAAAACTATAAACATCTGCTTTCTCAGTTAGTTTTCCTCGTACCACATACTCTGGTGCCATGTAGCCTCTGTTTCCACAAGTGAGAATCAGTTCTAAGTAAAGCCAATATCGAAAAATATGGTGTAAGTGTAACAAAGGTTAGTTTAGAGACATTACAGTGTACCGGCAATGGCTGTACTGATATGACTCTTGTCCTCAGGGAACAATCTAGCCAATCCAAAATCAGCTATTCTCGGAGTAAAATCATCTTCCAAAAGTATATTACTAAGCTTAATATCTCTATGTATGATTCTCAAATTCGACTCTTCGTGTAGATACGCTAGTCCTTCAGCTGTGCCGAGTAGAATCTTGAATCTTTTCTCCCAATCCAGTGGTTGAACATCTTCTCTTACTGAACCAAAACCGAAGAAGTAAGTAAGAACATATCCACTACAACTCCATTATGTATAACAAAGGTTAAGATTGACAGAAACAAAACCAAAAAGATAGTCGTGGAGGCTTTGGTTAGCAATGTATTCATAGACCAAAAGGCTCTCAGGTCCAGTTATGCTGCATCCCAAGAGCTTCACAAGGTTCTTGTGATTGACTTGGCTTATTAAATTAACTTCGTTAAAGAAGTGATCAACCCATTGCTTTGTGTTGAAGAACAGTCTCTTTACTGCTACAGTTTTACCATTAGAAAGAACTCCCTAATTCCAAACAAAATAGGGTAAAAAATTAACCAACTGAAGAGTATTAATATCTGAAGAAGAAGCTTGTATAATAAGAACACAACTTACTTTATAGACAGAACCAGATCCTCCTTGTCCTAGCTTATTTTTGTCACTGAAGTAATTGGTGGCTCTCTCGAGATTCTCATAGGAGAAACATAGATTAGATTTGTTTGCAAGCATAAATAAAGACCCTAGTTGCTTCTTCTCTACATTAAAAACATCACACAAGAAACAAAGTCTTTGTTAAGATCAAACTTCAATACTAATCTGTTTCTTGACTAATTTGAAACATTCACAAGTCACAAACCTTGTTGCTTCTTGACTTGTTTCTTTCTATACAAGAAACCAAGAGCAGAGACCAACAAAACAAAAGCCACAACAGAAGATGTCACAGCCAAAATCACACCTAAACGGTTACGACCTGATCAACAATAATATTGCTAAATCAATAATATCTTTAAACATTCCATAAAATGTTACAAAACATATACTAATTTGAAGCTTATTCAATTACCACCATTATCATCTGATGTAGAATTCCCAGAGTTATTATAAAACTTCTGAGTAGAAAATCTCATATAACAACCAACACTAAGAACTCGACCTTCTTCATTAGCCAAACAAGAACCAATCCCTACTGAAGCTTTACTCAAACACTCAGCACAACCACTACGATTAAGTGGCTCCCAACACTGAGCTAGACCATGAACAGTCACGTTACGTCTATTGACAAAACCAGCGTAGAAACCATCGTTTCTCACCGCCTCCTTACTCATATTCCTCACCAACTCCGCAGCGTTGTCCTGGAATACAGTCCGGTTTACTCCGGTTATCTCATTTGGAGCACAAATTGTCTGGTCTTGCGGGCTTAAAGTCTCGTTAAAGAAACTATAGTCGTCGTATCTAAAACAAAGATGAAACCGATACAATAAAACACTATAGTCAAATCGAAATCACAGATTTGACTGTTGAGTTTGAGTGAGAATCAAACCTGATGTAACATCCATCTGAAAAGACTTGACCACCTCGAGTACCTTTTTGGAAAGGTAAGCAACGAGGGACTTTAGCTTTGATCTGAGCGAAGCACAAGTCACAATCTTTCTTATCAAGATCCTTCATACACTCTCCGTAAGCATATACTGTTATATTTCCATTGTTGTTGAATGTTTGGCCATAACCTTTAGCTTCCACGAGTGGTGAAACGGCGTCCATGGCGGCAAGGAAAGTGGTGACGAAGAGACTTCTCTGCTGCGGAGAAGTAGTTCTGTTGCTGCATATCTGAGTCGTATTCTCTCCTCTAGAATCTGAAACCACATGGTTTAAGAGCAACCCCAGAAGAACAAGAGTGAGAAGATGTAAGGAGGAAAGAGAAAGAATCTGCATCTGAGTTTTAGATGTTTTTGATCTTTCCTCTGTTTTTTTCACTCTCTTTCAATAGATTTGGTAATAGAGAGACAAGGAATGATGTATGATCTGGAAATTGTAGTTGAATTAGATTGTAGTTGTTGAGTCAAAAATGAGAAAACCATGAAATTTTAGCAGTTTGAGTTTTCCTCTTGTAAGAGAAGTCAACGAAAGACTTTTGTCTTTGATGATTCAACTAAAGATAACGACGATCACATTTGGGATCAGTTAACGTAAAACGACGCCGTGTGGACTGTGGAGTTATGTTCGGTTTTAATGGACGGTTGATGTGCGGGCCATGACGTCAGCGCTTTGTCACTTTTCTTTTTGTGTTCTGTTTTATTTGTTACCCAAATTGTCTTATGCCCTAGAAATGGATTAATTGTTTTATATATTACTTTTTTATTGGGATCATAGTTTTGATAATATGATAAAATGGATTAGTATAGTTTGACAAATATTGTTGGAGTTCAAATGTGAATCAGGAAGTTCAAATTTGATTCTAATTGTTATAAAATAATCAATGTCCAACAAACTCATGGGTGATGAACTAAAACTATGGGTCAACAATATTGAATTAATTTCCGGATATATATATCATTATTCAAGCCTTGTTTTATCTGAATTTGTGGCATATTCTGAATTTCTTAGACTTTCTGAAAACGACAGAAACTACAAAACCTATTAGCAAATCTGTGACTAAACTCAACCCAAGATTACACGGTTTGTGAAATTATTGCTACAGACCAAATGGGTCCGTAGTGTGAATCGTCTAGAAGCAATGAACCAACTCGTGACTATCAAAGTCAACGTCAACTATACAAAATCCTTACCATGATTCAGATCTATTTTAATGTCATGTTCATTCTATTCTAGGATAACAAAACCGTGTATTGAAATGACAACTATATAGTGCATTTTTTTGTATTTTTTCATTTTGTTGTTTACTGATGTAATGATGCGTTTTGAGTCTTTAGATTCAGCTATGTTCCAAGATCTCTTTAGTCCGCCAACGAGCTTGTTCTACGCGTCATTCATTATCAAATATCTTGGAGTTTTGTTGGCAATTATTTAAAAAATATATACAACTTTGACTTTTATTTAGCTGTGTGCGCACTAATTCACCCGTCGCCGTCCATAAATTCCAAATTTACTTTTTGACTTATATAACCATCCATCAGTAATTTGTCAAATCATAAACATCAATTTAATTAGAACAATAAATTAATATGTTAGCCTACTTTTATTAAGTTTTTTCAAAATTAAACTCT
>KE159205.1:180168-199506 GCA_000411055.1 Leavenworthia alabamica | reverse complement strand
ATATATTCTTTTTGTTTCATTGTACAAGAGATTTTGTAGAAACACATATTAAAAATTTATTTTTGTTCTAAAAATAGTGTTATTTAATATCTACCACAAAAGAATTTTACCAATCACACGAAAATTTATAAACTACTATTGGTCATATAATATCAAATAAAAAATATTTAATAGATTGATGAGAACATATAATATAACAAAAAAACTCAAAGTAATGAAGATTATTTAACTTTACTTTTTGCTCTTTTAATAATAAAAGTGCAACTCATACGATCTTATAAGTCAGTGATTTGTATTAAATGGTATCATTGGAGTTCAACTTCGTATATTGTACGTTAGTAACGATTACATAAAGACCAAATTTGCAATCTAACGTACCAACCACATGGTCCAGCCCACATGAAACATGGACGGATTGGTATTGTGATAGACCAACTTGCAACAAAGAAAAGCCCAAACAATAATTAATTGGAAATTAAACAAGAGGCCATTTTGTAAGTTGATTCAGGGCTATTTCGATGCATAGTCATAAAACAAAACAAAACAAAAATTCCTTAGAATAAACCAAAAATTTAGGGCAAACCCATCATAATAAGGAAATATCTAAATAACTAGTTTGCTAAATTTAAAATAACTCTTTAAATTATCGGTGAAAATTATTTCAATTCTTTTCCTAAAAACTAAAAAGAACTTACTAAAATTATCTATTTTATTTAGTATATTCATTTATATAAATAACCATTCTCCCTCTCTTCATTCAAATAATCAACAACCGATGTTCAAACACCACACAATTCTCCACAAAAATAAACATAAAAAAATGTCAACCAATCTCCACCTTGCAACCACGGTGGTCCTCCTCCTCCTGACAGCGAGTCAAACCAGCGCATCAATGGCTCGGAGACGTAATCGTAATCGCGGCGCTCGTGATCCATGCTCCGTTTCAGATTTCAAAGTGTTATGTAGATCAGTAGTGAAGGGCCAAAAGAATGTTAACGCAGCAACAGAAGTATCCATAAGAGAGTTGATGAAAAGAACGATCAAGGCCAAAGAAGTCGTCCGCAAAGGCCGGAAACGAAGTGGAGGATTTAAAACGTGTTACTCAAACTACGACGATGCGATAGATAACCTAAAGAAAGCGTTGAAGGACATTAAAAAGAATGATGGGTTTAGTCTTAATATTAATCTTAGTGCTTCTTTGACGGACTTTGATACGTGCAATGACGCTATGGGCGGTGCTAAGGCGTCGAGAGGCATCGCTAAATCTATAAACCTTTTGCATGAAATGGCTGATAATTGTTTGGCTCTCTCTACCCTCGTTAAACAATAATTATTTGGTTGCTTATTATGACAAAACATGTCATGTTCTATTTCTTTTCCACGTATATGTCAGTGTACCTCTTAGGTCTTAACGTAACTAGTTCTAATGATTTTTTTGTTGATACAATTTTAGTTCTGGTTGTAACAAGATTGAAATATTAGTACATTTGAAAGCTTGTTTAGACTATTTAGTGCCGTGCAATTTTTTAGAATTTGGAAAGTTTCAAAATTACTATAATTTTTTTTTTTTTACTTTTGCATAATTTGGTTTTAAAATTTTCTGTCGACAATATATAATTAACAAAACTTTCATTGTATGATTGATTAACGATTTGGAGTTATTTTAACTTTTCTCATATGTATCATTAAGGTAAACAACATTTCTAGAACCTTAATTTTGATATTTCAAATGTTATAAGTTTTTCTTACAATTACTTAAATTTATTTCTGTAGTGTTTTCAAAAATATGGATACATAACAAGCCTAAATCCCCACATAATTTATAATGTTTTTGTATAATTTTTTTATTAAAGTTTTGAAGAAACTATTGACAATTTGACATTTGGAGTAGAAGTCATCAGTTTCGTTTGAGTGCTGGTCAGTTCAATAGACTTATGTATAATGTTTTCTTGGGGTGGTTTCTAAACCACTTGCCGTTTCCAAAATCTGGAGAAATTAGTCCCGTTTCTTTTTTGCTGGTACAAAAGATCTCAAGATAGAGTTACCGGATAGGTAAAAAGCCCATCTAAAGCCCAAGATAATAAATCTCAGACACAATTGTCCATAAGATAAGCGACGGGTACATTACATCTGCATTATAGCATTAATCAGCATGTGCATCATCATGATGTAGTGGTAATAATATGAACGGTCCGAATAAATATGAGTAAGAGTAATAATCACAGCCCCTTTATGAAACACCTTATTCACAAAATGATGAGTAATCATAGTCGAGTGCCGAACAGTATACTATAAGATATAAATATTCGATGGTACATGTAACAAATACTTAAATGAAATCTTAGCTAACTCAAAAATATACAAAAAAGCTGAGCATGGGACGGCTTTAGAGTTTAGACAACATCATTGCTCTTACATCAAATTGTTGTATCTACTTTTGTTTCAATATTCCTCTTTTTCTTCACATTCTTTTTCTCTTTTTTAGTTAAAAAGAATCTATCTATTACAGTAGTTCTTTAACTGGTTAAATAGAGTATACTTTAATTTCGTTCACATAGAAATGGTATAGTGGAATTTATGATGAAGATTCTGCATTGTTGAGTTATGCCTAGTTTTCTGGAGTATGAGAATGACAATATCATGTTTATAACTCATATTTTCATCTATTTATGAGTAATTCTTTATAACACCATCAAATATCATTTATTGGACAAAATTACATTAATTTTTAATTTATCATTTTTATTAACAATATATTTTTATTAAAAATTATATTTTTATATATAAAATATATTTTTTATTTAATATTAAGATTTAATGTTTAATGTTTGGGTTAACTATTTATGGGGTTAAAGTTTAGTATTTATGATTAGGGTTTAGTATTTAGTGTTTGGGTTTAGTATTTATTATTTAGGATTTAAAATTTTAATTTAAAGATTAGAATTTAGTATTTAAGGTTAAAATTTAGTATATAGTGTTTGAGTTTAGTATTTATTGTTTAAGATTTATATAATTTTTTAAAAATAAAATCTAATTTCTAATTTAATTGAATTATTAAATGATAATTTTGTTCTAAATTAATTTTAGTGTTATTTATGAAATATAAAGTAAATTAGTGGTATTTATGAGAATTGCCCTTTATTTATTTGCTAAGACAACAAAATAATATAGTCTTTTCACATGTGATAAGTTTTAAGAAATAATAATTAGACCACAAAATTTTGTAATATAAAATGAATGTTATTTATAGATAATTTGAACATTTAAATTTTTGAATCACTCTTTGTTAAATAATCTCCAAAACAATAATACTATAAAAGGACTTTTTAAACATTTTATTTCTCTAATTTTTTGCTCAAAGCTGAATCATACGTATACAACTTAGAGGAGAGCCATAAGTCAAAAACTTTAGTAAGCATAAAGCTAATGTGAAAAGATAATTCTATATTCTTAAATAAGTGGTCAACAATGCAAATATGTAGTGATTCGTTTTCAATTAGTGGTCGCAATAATTCTTCTCATGAGTCATGATTCAAAGATTCACATATATAATATATAATAGTGTTCCTATAAGCCACTAAAGCTTGATACCAATCTTTTTGTTGACAAGAATCAAATTCTCTCGCTTTATACAAGACATTTTTATTCAGTATTTACATTATCTTCTATCTTTTTTTATATAATAAAGTTATTTATCTTCTTGGTACATTGACATAATATATGCATCGCATATTAACCAAACCAGAATGTTTTAGGCCACATGATCTGGTGTGGATCGGTTTCTTCATAATTTATATGCTACAACTGTGTCTCTCTGTGTCTCTACGAGTCTACGTACGTATTTATATATAGGTGTAGGCATGCGAGTGCCCTAACCATTATTTATTTTGGATATACATAAATTTGCATTATTTTGTTTATATATTGTGAATATATCATGGTTTTATACACATGCAAAATTGCAAATCATCATATTTTTAAATTTTCTTAAGTAACAAAATTTTACTATCGAATTTTATATGTCTCTGAAAAATGTATAATTATTGCTCTTATAAATAATACTCTTATAAAGAAAATTAAGCTAGTTAAAGCCTTAGAGGTTATAAGATGTGCTTAGATCATATGAGATCAATTAAATATAAGAAAAACTTTATACCCTATAGTTTAGGGTTAAAAACGTTAGGCGAGTTGCAATTAATTGGAATGTTACATTACCTATTACTGAGGTCATGCTGTGCCAAACTCAGTTATAATATGAACAACCCTACTTCCATATTAAATAAATAAATACAAATAAAACAGTATAGTAATTAGTAAAATACTAAAATCTCTAAAAAGACAAATTTATATGCCAAAGTAAAAATATATAAGAAATGAAGAGGAGAGCAATGAATAAATGGACAAATAAAAGATCATGAATGTGTATGTGTCCCTACTAGGACTGCACCCACTTAATTCCACAACTTAAATACCTCTTTTAATATAATGACCCACTTATAATTATTATCTTATACTATTGTTGTATATTGTAGTTGCAAGATAGTGAAATGTTTTTATATTTTCTACATACGAAGAAAAATATAAAGTAAATAGAACCAAATTATCAAGAGTCTATATATATGGATACATGTATAAATATTATAAGCATGCTTGGTTAAATCACTCCTCAATTTTTATGAAGACAATATGATTATGCTTTAAAGAATGGACTATCTCGAGTCTCGACAATTTTGTAATGCTTTTGAATCATTAAGATTCTTTGATTTTCGCAAATTCATAGTTTTATTGGATTTATATCAACAATATATATATTTTTGTTTATATTATATAGATTACGTACCGTAAACTCAAGACTTCTCTTAATTAAAAAAAACAACGTATTTTATTAGTTACAAGTTGAAACATACTTGTATAGTTCACTACATAAACTATTAAGAAAAAAAAAACAAAGACCTTGGAAAAGATTTGAAGAAACTCAAATTCAAAGGTACTCAATTTCATCTGACTCTGACTTCTTGATTCAAACCAAAGAATGATCACAAACCAAAACCCTAGTTTCACTATAAATTAACATTCTCATATACATATAAAGTTTACTTCTCTTATCTCTCACTATCTCTCTTCTTTATCATTCACTAAAACTTTATAGAACTTTGCAAAACACTTAAATATTTTGAATACTTCAATAACCATGTATTTATATCATCTTATGCACCCACATGCTCAAAACTTTGGCAACACACAATCCTTTTAATAAATTGATTCTATTCTTTATTGTTACTTGATCTTCTAGGTTTCTAAGAGAAAGTGATTATGTGTTTAATAGGTTTGTTGGGAGATGTGTCAGTAACATCAAGAAAACGAACAACTATAAAAAATCGTATTAAATGTTGTATTTTTGATTACTCAAGAAGAAAACAACAATACATCAGATGTTCTCATCATTCTCTAAACCAAGTTACGTTTACTATGATGGTTTCTTCTAGTTTTCTCAGATTGATTCTTTTACTATGTCTTGTCTCTTCTTCATTCTTCTCCTTATCTTCTGCTTCTTCCTCAAATTCCACTGCCGTGGATCAAACTCTTCGGCCGCAAGAAGAGCTTCGGAAGCTGAAACTTATTAGACAAGAGCTACATAAGATCAACAAGCCTGCCGTTAAAACCATTCAGGTAATGTCTCTATTCCTCAACTTTTCATTCTGATCAATATGTATATACAGATATCTTTCATTGATTCATTGGGGAAAAAATAATTCTTTAGGAAGTTTTGCTACTCTGTTTCTTACACTGTTCATACACTGTTTTTGCTCTGTTTTTTATACTGTTCATGCTCTGTTTTTGCTCTGTTTCTTACTCTGTTTATTTTTTACTTGTTATGTTTACAGAGCTCAGATGGAGATATATTAGATTGTGTTTTAACTCATCAGCAACCAGCTTTTGATCATCCTCTTTTACAAGGGCACAAACCAATGGTAAATTACATTCACTCTTCTTCTTCTTCTCCATTTTTTTTTCTTTCTCTCATAAGTTTCTTATCAAAGACTTCAAATTTTTATTATTTAGGATCCGCCTGAGATCCCAAAAGGCAACAACAAAGATGACAATGAATCCTATGAAGATTCTCAACTATGGAGTTTATCCGGCGAATCTTGTCCGGAAGGTACAATTCCGATAAGAAGAACAACGGAACAAGACATGTTAAGAGCAAGTTCTATCCGTAGATTTGGTCGGAAACTAAGGCGCGTGAGAAGAGATTCCACTAATAACGGACACGAAGTAAGTAACTACTTTAATACATAAAGCAAAAGATAATAGAATGATACAAAAACCAGCTTTTTCATAATTCTATGCACAACCCATAACACTTTAAAAAAATTAAAATTAAATATATTATCGTAAAGAAAAAAATATTATTCTAAAAAATTTGAGTGTTTGAAAATTTATTTTGGATTAATTGTAAACAAAATTGTTTTGTAGCATGCGGTGGGATATGTAACAGGAAAACAATACTACGGAGCAAAAGCGAGTATAAACGTATGGTCGCCACGTGTCACTAGCCAATACGAATTCAGTCTATCTCAGATTTGGGTTATTGCCGGTTCGTTTACACACGATCTTAATACAATTGAAGCCGGTTGGCAAATTAGCCCGGAGCTTTATGGTGACACTTACCCAAGATTCTTTACTTATTGGACGGTAAATGTTTCCTATGACATTAATGTCATTACTTAGTTTATATTAAAGTAATTAATTTGATTAAATTAACATTTTGTTAACAATGGTAGTGATAGTGATTTTCAGTCGGATGCATACCGAACAACCGGTTGCTATAATTTATTGTGTTCCGGTTTTGTTCAAACCAACCGTCGAATTGCGATTGGAGCTGCCATTTCTCCTAGATCTTCATATAAAGGAGGACAATTCGATATAAGCTTATTAATTTGGAAGGTAATTTCACTTACTAGTTAAATTTTAACCTACATAAATTCTTATAATAATATATAGTTGTTGGATTATTAAGCAGATCCTAAGTTCTTGTCTTTTGAAATCATCTTCCATAAATGTATAATGCGTTACCAATAAAATTTAATATCCGTAAGAAGAATTCCACATGGTTCACATAAATGTTTCGTGGGTCAAGAAGCTCTTACTTTAGTGTGACATGTGTCACCTTAAAGTCTTAAATATTTTAGACATAACATAACAAGGTAGTAAAATCTACGTGTAGGATCCGAAGCATGGTCACTGGTGGCTACAATTTGGGTCTGGTGCATTAGTAGGGTATTGGCCAGCGTTTTTGTTTACACATCTAAAGCAACATGGGAGCATGGTACAATTTGGCGGCGAGATTGTGAACACTAGACCCGGCGGTTCACACACTACGACTCAAATGGGTAGTGGACATTTTTCTGGTGAAGGTTTTGGTAAAGCATCTTATTTCAGGAATCTTCAAATGGTTGATTGGGACAATACTCTTATACCAGTTTCGAATCTAAAGATTGTGGCAGATCATCCCAATTGTTATGATATAAGAGGTGGGACGAATCGTGTTTGGGGTAACTATTTTTATTATGGAGGTCCAGGGAAAAACCCTAGATGTCCATGAAGAAGAAAAATTTGTTGATTAGTGTATTTTTACATGTAGTAATGAATTTTGTGATTAAAGGAGATTAGGGTTTTACAAGTATCTTTGCGGCTAGGTGTTTTGTAAAGATCACTTGCATGATTTTATTCAATATGGTAAAATAATTTTTGTGTGTTAAAAATGGTAAGTATACTATTTTTTTTTTTTGAGTTTTTGTTGGCATTACGAGATTTATAATGTTTATATTGAACATTATAATTCTAACGATTAGATAGAACATTTATAAGTCACAACTGTCCATTTATTGTATTAAATATATGAAGAATTAAAAATGAAGAAAATTAGAGGCCAAGATGTATTATCTTGGGACCATAAATTAAAATACCGATTTTAATGGCCTTCATTAATCTTTCCACGTGCCTGCTTTTATTACTTTTGATACAACACATTTCTTAAATTTCCTCAATAATTATTTGATATAGTTTTATTGGACCATTTTCATAACATTTTTGTACCCTTTATTGAATTTATTATTTTGATTGTAACAGATGGTCCAGTTATTTTTTCCCTTTCTTGGATTGTACTATGTTTTAGTTGTATATGTATTGAAAATATATGCAATTCAAAGCAATCACACACATATTCATAGTTGGACTATACAATCATATTTCAAGTTGAAGTTAAATTATTAACTAGAACAATATGATAAGCTTTAATCGATTTTCAAAACCTTGTTATAACCTAAAGTGTTCATTTTCTAAATTCTTTTATCCAAAAAGTGTTTAATATATAGATAGATTAGGTACAAGCTCTTGTTAAGATTTCTCTATGCATCTAGAAATATGGGCTACGAGTAGGCCCATTAATTGTAGGAAAAACAAACAAGGCCAGAGTACTCAAATATACAGCCTAAGCCATTTTGGGAGAAACACGAGGGCCCATTAGTTATAATATTTGCACCCCTGAAAACAACCAAACTTGTCTAATCATAATATATTTTATACCTTTTATTTTCTATTTTTAATACTTTAGATCTTATTATTCAAAAAATAAACTTTCTTTTCAAATTTATAGTTGTATAGTATTTAAATACTAATATATAGTTTTATAGTATTTAAATACTAATTTTTATATACTTCGAATTGTATAAACAAATAAAATCAATACAATACAATCCCACATAATTCATTATTTTAATTAGTTAAGTATGGAATAAATCTTAAAATAAATTAGATTAACTAACACATAAATCTACTTTATTATCATTAAATAAGAATACTTAATTAATTCCCTAAAACTCAATAAATTATAGAATCACAATTTCACATAAAATATGTTTTCTATTTAAACATAAGCTATTATATGTATTTAATTAATGTTGTCTAAAAAATTGAAACATAATTCATTTTAGTTTTAGCTTATTATGTATTTAATTTAAATTTGGTTTTGTTTTTCTTGTTACGGTTCTTCCACATCATTAATAATGATATTAGTGGTTTATGTCACGAACCAATTGGTAAGAAAGATAGTGCTAATATGATTGCGATCTCTGTCTCTATTTAAAAAAGATAAAACGAAGACAAGCAACAAGAACAGCGGCGAGTGAAGTGGAAGCGCGAAGCATGCAAACCGACTCATCATGTTCTTGTCCTTACTCTCACCGTTTTAACTAAGTAAGCTCGCCATTTGGCAAACACTCTCGGATAATATACTATTTATTACACAATATAATATTACAAAATGATTATGAAGAATCAAAAGGAAGGCGAAACTGCTATTATCACAGACTGGATTATTTAAAGTCAAACCTAATTAAGTAGTATTAGTAGCTTTCACCTGTCGCATTTTACATTCAAGGCACATAATCATATCGAACCTTTCCACGTGATATTAATACCTTAAAAAAGACAAACCCTAAACTTATAATTTAAAAATAGATAACCCATCATTAACTTAACTTATTCGAGATACGTAATTAGTCGTAGAATTATCATAAACTTATAGATAGTAATGTTGTAAGTAAAGCATGGATATTAAATCCTTTAGATTTAATACATATATTAAGACGTAAATTCTACTATTAGAAGTATATAATTTGTTTTTGTTGGTAAACAGATATATAATTTATACATTAAGATGATCAAAAGTGTCCAATTATATAGTGGGTCTTCTTTAAAATGGACACTTTTCAATGTTAATTGTTTTGGTAGAAGACCAAAAAAAGAATGATTATAATAAATATATATATGAAACGTTATATAAACAAATGTCAAATGTATAGTCCTCATCGTCGGGGAGACTTTGAGACAAAGAGATATATCGATACTTTGGTCCTTGGGATTGTAATGATTATGAATCAACCGACTTGAATAGTCCCAATACAAGATAAATTACCCCCAAAAAAAGATCGTTTACACGGATAAATTTTATGGATACGCTTTCATATCTTGGAACAAATCGATAAAATTTCATTATATTTATTGTATTTTAAAATAATTGGGACCCACTATTCTCGAAATCGAAGGTGTAAATGAGATAGTGATACAACAGTTAGGTCCATGTAGGAAAATGGTATGTGATGATGAGGACCGATGGGAATTTAGAAATTTATTATTTAATTTAAATGGCTTGTGACTTCATCATTTCCCATAATATCATACGCTTTAAACTTGGTGGTTTCAATATCATTTCTTTTTAATTAAATTCTAATAGAAAATATGTTTATTACTCCCTTTGTTTCTAATTTTATGATGTTTTAAAGTTTTTATGTATTAATTTTTGTTATTTTTATTTATAAATTATATAAATTGTAGATTTCAAAATATAATGATTATATTTATCAAATAACGAGTGTTTTTTACTAAATATATAGTATTGCATGTGAAAATTTTAAAACTAGTTTACGCAAATGTAAAGTTTTAAAATTACAATGATTCAATTAGTGGTTTTTATTTTAAAATAAAATTGATGATGTAAAAATCTGATTAGTACAATTGGTGAAACAAAGTGATAAGAGTTTTTTTTGTTTTTTTGGTGGAGAAAAATGTTCTTAATCAGTTATTAAAAAATGTATGACGTAAGGTTATAAAGATCGATATATATAAAATATAAAACAGTAAGATACATTTTATATACCACTCATGTTCAAAGTTTTTATAATTGGTAACTCTTAAATATATCAATTCCTAACCACAAATGTCGAGGTCATTAACAAATAGAGCAGTACCACAAATCAAATAAGGTCCCAACCATGTTTCAAAATATATAGAAAACTAAAATAAAATATGATATTTACTGATTTTTTGTTTTTTTTTTATCGTTACAATCGACAATGAAAAATGTTAAATTATAGTTTCCAAGTGAAAACCAAATGAGATTAATTATTTAACATGTTAGTATAATTTAAAAAGAAAAAACATTTAGTATAAGTTTCGATGATTCTCACACTTTCAAATCAGTCAAAATTTGAATAATAAATAAACAAACAGATAATACTGTCGCTTGTTTATTTATGACTTATATCATTTAAGATTACTATTAGATACTGCTTATGTATAATAGTATATGTTGGATAATACTATATTTTTATGTTAGCAAAGCTATATTATATACTATTTCTAGGTCAATACTGGATTCTAGGGTATATAGGTGGACCACTGTTCGAACCATATGGTTAATAGGTTAGGACTTCATCGCAATTAGTAACCTTTAAACATCTTATCAAATAAAACGTATTTGATAATGGTCGTGACTCATATATTTACTGTCTTTGGATATGTTGTTTCATTACGTGTTTGCTTCCTGCTAGATCATGTCGAGCCATTAGTTATGTCCTCACGACATCACCTGTTATCTTCAGAGTTTCTTCGGATGATATTATCATAGAAACTTGCTCACAACAAAATCTCTTGTAGGTCGTGGGCTTGGCATCAATTACTATAGAGATAAAATATATCAAACGTTTACATTTTGATGACTAATATGAACAAAATCGTAAAGTTTTAACTGGTAAAAGTTATTGAATAATACCTTTGGATTTTTTCATTGATGTTCATTCAATGTAAAAGGAAAGAATAAACAAACGAATTTAAAGAAAGAACCCTACAAGATTTGCTCTCACCCACTTGCAAATTCGCAATAAATGAAGCTGACTTCGAATTACTCTCTTTCACAATATTTTTTGTTTTTATTTTTATATATTTTTAAAAACCAATAAATTTTTCATTGTTTTATCCCTAATTAATGTTTATATAAATTTATTTTATTTATTGGAATATTAATATTTTCGAAATTATTTTTTATTTTCTACTTTCAAATTTACTACATAATATATAAAAATATTCTCAAACTCTCCTCATCCATTAAATAATAATAATATGTTTTTAATGAGTTTTTATTATTATTTATGTTGTATTTGTTTACTATGATATTCTTTATTAAAAATGAATCTATTCCTATTAAAAGCTATTTCTAATTATTGGCTAAACTATATACTAAATTAATTGTGTTAGCAAAAGTGTTATATTATTGACCTTAAAAAGTAAATGCTTTTTTTTTTTTTTTGCCAAAGAGAGCAAATACTCTTTAATTTTAGTGTTCTCCATTTAAAAAGCAAAATACCACTTTCCTCTTCCTTTTTTTTTTTAATAAAAAGGTGACATATATTTTAATAATATAATTTAATAGTAGTAAATATCGCTTTCCCTCTATAAATACAATCAGACCTACACAACTATTCTCTAATCATTAAACACTGCTACAAACGAAGCACATTAGAGCAAAGAAGACGAATATGGTGAAACTCGAGAACTCGAAAATGTCCGAAAGCGTTTCGAACAAGAACATCCCTTTGTCCGATTTCGTCGTCAATTTGGATCAGTACGTTTTTTAACTGCATTGCAGAATCATCGGCTCTAAAAATATCTAAATCTTCGTTTTTGACTAACGAATCAGTTTTTTTTTGTAGTGGTGATCCAACGGCGTACGAAGAATACTGGAGGAAGCTTGGTGACAGGTGTACGGTGACGATACGTGGATGTGATCTCATGAGTTACTTTAGCGATGTGACGAACTTATGTTGGTTCTTGGAGCCAGAGCTTGCCGATGCGATCAAGGAGTTGCATAATACCATCGGTAACGCTGCAACGGAGGACCGATTCATCGTGGTTGGGACCGGTTCGANCGCCGCTCCTTTCTACTCCGTAAGTCCCCACCACTAAACTCCTCTCCTCGTATCTTTTTATTTTTAATAACAAATTACTTTAATCTCCGTTGACATATTATTTTAATTTACATTATTTAAATTTAAGCACCAGAAATAACAAAAAATATCAGGTAAATCTTGTTTATAAAATATAATTTAGTTTAGTTGAGTTAGATCCTTGACTAATTGAACCGTTTTGTTAGGTAGAAATCAAGAACTCCGATTGAATATCTTGGATGCTCTTTTTTTTTTTTCTTGAGTTTTAGTTAGCTCATTTGATTTGATGGTTTGTATTGTAAAATTTGGTTTGGAAAAGGAAAAAAAAAGTAGATTTGAGATCTAAAAGACACAGTGACAGACATGTTTCTCGAACATAACACAACACTTTCCCTTCTTGCATACATGTGTTGTGGATTCATGTGCAAAGACATCAGTAACATGCTCATGTCCCCACTTTATATTTTTTTGCTTTTACCAAAAACCATTCCTCTGGTCTTTAATAATTCATTCTTGAATATATAAAAAGAGTACAAACTTTTTTATTTTGAACAGACTTATGTGGAGGAGACGACTTATGTTCGGTCGGGTTTGATCAAGTGGGAAGGAGACGCTTGGGGTTTCGACAAAAAAGGTCCGTTCATCGAGCTGGTGACGTCACCCAATAACCCTGACGGCACCATCAGAGAGACTGTGGTGAATCGTCCAGACGACGATGAAGCCAAAGTGATCCATGACTTTGCTTATTACTGGCCCCACTACACTCCCATCACTCGCCGTCAAGACCATGACATCATGCTCTTCACTTTCTCCAAGATCACAGGCCATGCTGGGTCCCGCATCGGGTTAGATATTTACTCAAACATGCTTTCATATTAGAACCAAAGTCTTTTTTGGTTTTGGTTTTTGTGTTTATTTCCTTTGTTTGATGATGAAGGTGGGCACTGGTGAAGGATAAGGAAGTAGCTAAGAAGATGGTTGAGTATATAATAGTGAACTCTATTGGTGTGTCTAAAGAGTCACAGATTCGAACAGCTAAGATCCTCAAAGTTCTAAAAGAGACTTGTGAGAGCAAGAACGAGTCTGAGAACTTCTTCATATATGGTCGTGAGATGATGAAGAATCGATGGGAGAAGCTGCGTGAAGTGGTGAAAGATAGCGATGTTTTTACTCTACCAAAGTACCCAGAAGCTTTCTGCAACTACTTTGAAAAATCACTCGAATCTTACCCGGGTAAGTTATAATAGAAGCAGACGACAAAACTTTGTAACGGTTGGATTATATAATTGAATAAGACGTAACGTTGTGTGTTATTAATTTTGGTTACAGCATTTGCGTGGCTGGGGACGAAGGAAGAGACAGATCTGGTAAGTGAATTGAGGAGACAAAAGGTAATGACTAGAGCAGGAGAACGTTGTGGATCTGACAAGAAGCATGTCCGAGTCAGCATGCTTAGTCGTGATGATGTTTTTAACGTCTTTCTCGAGAGACTCGCCAACATGAAGCTCATTAAAAATATTTGACATTTAATTAAGCGTATATAACGCCTATATAATTAAGATTATGCAAAACTTTCTAGTTTGTAGCTTAACCTAATATTATCTATAAATAATTATATGAAGAATCAAAGACTTTGAACTTTTCTTAGAGCTTTGACCCTAACTTCGAAATTATTAAAAGAAAAAAAAACAATAAAATGTTCTGATGATATTAATTATATATAAATATATTTTTACCAAACATTTTCTAAAAATATTAAATACATTTGATGATAAATTAGTATTACAACACTATTAGATACGTTATAATAATTAATATAAAATTTTGAAAAAGCAAAATATAAGAAAAATTAACAAACAAATCAGAGACTATTAGTTCAAAACCTTTGAAGACCACTTAAAAAAGGTATTTTAGAATACCTCATATTTGTTAAACATAACTTATATATATATATTTTGTTTCTTCCTCTTTTATCTTCCTCTTCTCTGCCTTGACTCGAACCCATGAGGTGGAGGTAAGCCCTCTAACCAAATGAGCTATGAGATCAGGCGAAGAAAGATTACTTTAATTCCTTTTACTATTTCATTGATAAAGAGATTATGGGCCTACATCAAATGAGTGGCCCATGGCCCATTTAAACATATTAATTAATAACAATTCTTAAGTAAGTAAAATAGACATTTACTTACATGTTCATCGTTCACCTGAGAACTCGATTTTTGTAGATGGAGTTAACAGTAGAACCAGCAAAGGCGAGACAAATCCGATGAAAGCTCTTCTTAGTTCTCAATCTTCGCTGCAGATCAATAAATTTCTCCATTTCGATGGATTGAGTTCTTCGTGTCTTCGGTTTCCTTTAACCGATTTTGGCGGCAATACGCGGCGGTGTCGGAAGATCACTGGTGGGTTAAAAATGAAGGCAGTGTTGGACTCTGCAGTGATGGAGCAGTTAGGACTTAAGGAATCGGATATTATGAATCCGGCGTTATCTTCTACTTATCGGAGATCATCGATTCCGAAGCCAAACCTTACTGTTCTTGATGCTCAAGCTAGGGTTTATACTGGGCCGACTCAGACTAAACCCCTCAGTGAAGAACAGGCTTTTAAGGTTTTTGATACTATTTTAACATCAGGTAAGGCAATTTTATTCTTCCAGTTTATGTTATTTTAGCTCGAAGCTTATGCATTTGAAAGTTTCTGTTTTTATATGTTCATTATGTTCTTAATCATCATTTTGCACATTCATGTAAGTGAATTAGTCCCATCAAGATTCAGGTACAAACGCTCATTGTCCTCAGTATTAAATGTATTAAATGATTTGATACACTCGTTTCATATTTGTGAAACGCAAATCATATTTGTATTTCATATTAATGTCTGAATATTTTGAAGATCAATTCTGAACTGTTAACGTTTGTAAAGGTTCAGCCTATATAAGTGAATCATCAATAAACAAAAGACTGTGTCTGGATAGTGACGCTGAACTCAATTGCAAGGTACATGTGACACTCTCTTTTAATCCTTTTTATTGAAAAAAAAAGCTATAAATTTGACTTTTTGTTATTGAGAAAAATCTATGTCTCCTTATGCCACATGATTTGATCAGACGAGTGTTCAAATTCATATTGGACACGCAATTGTAAACGGCTCTTATTGTAAATATATAATTACAACTGTTTTTTTATATCATGTAAAATGCTAATGCACTATTCGCTACCTTAAGTCTTTGTTACTGTGCTCTTGAACGTGACTCTCTATAGAGCTTTGAGAGTAACGAAACTGAATCGAAGGTGACTCTATATAGTATCTCTTTATTAAATTTCTTCTACTTTTTTCAGATTTCCAAAACCCACTTGAAGTTGAACTTTTGTAGTATATCTTCTGTGGATTTGGTTCACTATCTACGTGGGTTTTATACTTGAATCTAGTTGGTTTGTGATGATTTTTTGGACTTGTTTTTCACTGTTTCTGTATTAGAATAAGTTGATGATAAGTTCTGTAGTTATAGATTCAAGAAAAAAACACATCTTTATGATCGAGTCAACATGTCAACTCTCGTTATTTGATTATTCTTGTGTTATGTGAAATCTCTAGTAGTTTTAGGTTCATTGATACCTACCTCTTCAGACCCAGAAACTAAAGGGTTTAGCTTTACATCAATGTATTTGATTTATAAACACTATTCATGTACTGACTTGATCCACATCTGGCTAGGCATTGACAAGGTGGAAGTGAGGGACTAAAATTGGTCAAGCTTGAGAAGTCAATCCTAGAAATGTCTGCATTAGACTACGAGTCCCTGAATGAAAACGTGAAGAGTTTTAAGTATGCTGTCAGAGGTGAAATCTATCTCCGTGCTTCTGAGCTTCAGAAAGAAGGCAAAAAGGTATCAGCTTTGTTATGTGTTTGCAGATTATGAGCTTCATTTACTGTTTTGTAACCTGAGGAAATGTTCAGTTTATTTAGTTTTCTAACTTGTTTGGATGTCACATTTACAGATTATTTTTACAAATGTTGGAAATCCTCATTCTTTAGGACAGAAGCCTCTGACATTTCCTCGGCAGGTATATATGCAACTCTCAGTGTTTTCTGATGATATATCTTGAATGATCTTATATTAAGCCTAAACGGTTTAAAAATCAATGCAGGTGGTTGCTCTATGCCAAGCACCATTTCTGCTAGATGATCCTAATGTTGGGATGATGTTTCCAGCAGATGCTATTACAAAAGCTAAGCATTATCTGTCCTTAACTTCTGGTGGTCTTGGTATGTCTTTATTCGAGGACTTGGTAGCTATTCATTGCTTAGGTTGGTATAAATACAAATAAAATGTTGCTTTATTTTTAATCAGGTGCTTACAGTGATTCAAGAGGCCTTCCAGGAGTTCGGAAAGAAGTTGCTGAGTTCATTGAACGGCGTGATGGATATCCAAGGTGATTGCTTCATTTTGTTTGCAATTAAAACGATTTTTGTTAAGCAGAACTATTCTAAGGTCTTTTACTTCTTATCTTTTAAACTACAGTGACCCAGAACTCATATTTCTAACTGGTGGAGCTGCCAAAGGTGTGATGCAAATCTTGAATTGTATCATACGCGGTCAGAAAGATGGTGTAATGAACCACAACTCACTTCTTCCTTTATCTAATGTTTTTTCACATTGATTTTGAGCCATTTTGTTTGTTTTTTAATCATGAATAGGCGTTTAGTAGCATCTGATTCACACTGTTTCTTTGTTTGCAGATTCTGGTTCCAATTCCACAGTATCCACTGTATTCAGCTACCATATCTCTGTTAGGTGGGAGTCTTGTTCCTTACTATCTTGAAGAGTCTAAGAATTGGGGACTTGATGTTAACAACCTTCGCCATTCGGTTGCTCAGGCTCGCTCGCAAGGAATAACAGTTAGTATTCTTCCACTCTTTCTTCTCGAAAGCATTCTTCCACTAATTTCTTGTTTTTTTGTGTATGGTAATGCAGGTAAGGGCAATGGTGATCATTAACCCTGGAAACCCGACTGGCCAGTGTCTTAGCGAAGCTAACTTAAGAGAGATACTGCGATTCTGTTTTGATGAGAGATTGGTTGTTCTTGGAGACGAAGTGTATCAGCAAAACATATACCAAGATGAGCGTCCCTTTATCAGTTCCAAGAAGGTAATAACTGTCTTTCATAGGTATCTGTAACTCTGTAGATTGGTCACCTTCACTTTATCATGAATATTGTAAAGGTTTTGATGGATATGGGAGAACCAATCAACAAAGAAGTTCAGCTCATATCATTCCATACAGTTTCCAAAGGATACTGGGGTGAATGCGGGCAACGTGGTGCTTACTTTGAGATGACAAATATCCCTCCCAAGGTTTGTACCCGAGCTTCTTGCTTATGGACTTGTTTGTTTTGTTAGTTGTAGTCCAAGTGATAACAATAGCTTTATAATTTCTGGTATTGTAGACGGTTGATGAGATATACAAGGTTGCTTCCATTGATCTCAGTTCTAGCGTCTCTGCACAGATATTTGTAATGAGCTCTTCTTAGTTTTTTAGCAACTGTTGGTTACAAAATGACTTCGTCTCTGAACCCAAATGAGTTCGTTTTTTGTGCAGCTGGGTTTAATGGTTAACCCACCAAAGCCTGGAGACATATCTTACGACCAATTCGTCCGCGAAAGGTATATATATATATTCTTGATATGTCTTAATAAAACATGGTTTGATGAAGAATCAAGATCTCAGAACATCAACTGAATAATCTTTATTAACAGCAAGGGAATACTAGAATCACTGAGAAGAAGAGCAAGAATGATGACTGATGGATTCAACAGCTGCAAAAACGTCATTTGTAATTTCACAGAAGGTGCTATGTATTCGTTTCCTCAAATAAAGTTGCCGTTGAAAGCAATCAAAGCAGCAGAACAAGCAGGAAAAGAACCTGATGTTTTCTATTGCCTTAAGCTCTTAGAAGCAACAGGAATCTCTACAGTTCCAGGCTCTGGATTTGGACAAAAAGAAGGGTGACTATAACAACATTTTCATGTTCTTGGAACCTCTCTTTGGTCGAGTTCATTGTGTTTATCTTTTTGTGTGTGTGTTTCAGGGTGTTTCATATAAGGACAACGATTCTGCCTGCAGAAGAAGAAATGGCAGAGATTATGGAAAGTTTCAAGAAGTTCAATGATGAGTTCATGTCTGAATACGGAGATAACTTTGGTTCCTCCAGAATGTGACTTGAGATCACTTCCTTCTTTAACGACATTATTATTATTATCTATTCCCTAGCTGTTCATTAAACCAATTTTTTTTTTTGGGTAAAACTCTAATTAAATAATGACGTTATGATTCATTTCTCAATTTTTAAAAGTCAATTTAGTTTTCACATTAAAAAATTAAGAGATAAACAAATGAAAATATTAAATTTTGTAATAGATCGAGTTAAAATAGGATGATGGTTAACAAATCGTGTGATTAAATAAAGTTTTGCATGGAATATAAATGGAACCCAGAGTTAGATTAATAGAATCCCTACCATATCAAATTACCTCCTGTTCTCGTCAAAGTTGA
>KE159205.1:167326-180162 GCA_000411055.1 Leavenworthia alabamica | reverse complement strand
TTTTTTTTTTTTTTCCTGTTTCTTATAATTAATAATTAACCATCATTTTCTTTCTTTGTTTAGGTTTAAAATTGTTTGTGAGGTTTCATTTGATATTTTTGTTTTTTCGAGTTAAAACATAAAACATGGATTTACAGGAGCAAACTCCAGCGAGTTTAAAGCCAGAGAAAGAAGAAAAAGAAGATGGATTCAGCTCTCCAAAGGGAGCAGAGCNCCGGAAAACTATAAATACCGTCGACATTCAAGGTATAATAAATAATTTGTTCGCAAGAACGAATGTTGATGTAGTAGTTGCCGAAGATTCTTGATAACATATTTAGCAGGGGTCTATCTGCCCATTTAATAATTTTTATTTTATATATATTGATATTTTATATTTTCTTTTTGTATTTTATAATAAAATATTTAAATTTACATTTTAAAATGAAAAACAATAAAAGGATAATATTTTAAAAATATAGATCTAAACATAGCTAAATTATTATTAATTTTTTTTCTTTTGCTGTATTGATTTTTTTTTTCAAATTGATTTCTGACATTCTTACATTCAATAATAATTTAAAACATTAAATTTTAACAAATGTTTCAAGAATTTCAAAACTAAAAATAAAGTATCTTTAAAACTTCTCTTAAATATAAAAAATTTCAAAGTTAAAGTTGATCAAATCGTTTTTATATCAATCACGTCAGAAGAAAGATTGATTGGCTTGACAATCTTGTCAACTGAAAACAAATATATAATTAAAAAACTCGGCTATTTTTAAGTAATATTTTTTTTTCAAAATTATTTTTTGGATAATTTATATTTTTTACATATATAAAACTATGTTATTACTTTTACCTAGGTTAGGGACTTAGGGTCCCCATTTTTTTCGTTTATAACCTCTGATACGACTCTTATATTTAGCTGATTTGATAACATATTTTGCTGAAAATCATGTATTGAATTATTGATTTGTAGGTTTTTATTTTTTATTTATCTTATCATTTTTTATTTGTAGAATTATTATGAAAAAGCACTCATGTTCATGAGAGTGTTAATTTTTGCATTTTTTTATATGATTTTCAAGCAATATTTACTTAGTTTTTATTGTTCAACCTAATAATAAAAAATAACTTGGCTTTGTTCAAGGTTAAATATTTACATCATAATAACGTTGTGTTTTCTAATAAGTGTTTATTATAAAATTAAATTAAATTTTTTTATAAAATATATAAAATGATAATGTAATAAATATTGTAGAAAAAAAATTAATGACAATAAATGCGATTGGTGAATGGTGACCAATTGTTTTGTAGTATTTTCTTTAAATATTATTTTTGGATTTGTGTGATAATTACTTATAATATTAAATTTCGTTTTTATCATTAAACCAAACAGATTCTTAGTACCAGTAGTTATAGCTATCCGAAACTATTGTATCTATGTCATATTTCAATACTTCGGGTCTATAAAAAAGTTTGAATTCTAATTTTTTTTTTTTCAAAAAAACAAATCTTAGATTGTGACCAAGTAACACCGGATAAATTAAATAATTAGTTGTATATTATTGAAAATATAAAAAAAATTGTGAATAAGTGAAACAATTTTTATGAATTAAATTATTAAAAATTTTAAATTATATAATTTATATTTAAAATTAGAAAACTTGTGAGTACGACACGTAATGTTTTGTAAGTGTCACAAAAAAAATGTCAATTATTAAAAAATTTATTTGTGATTTAGTAAACATAGATATTATATTTGCTAATGGTGCGATAATTTCATACTTATGTTCTTTTATAAAAGACTTATATATCTGTTTTTGAAAGTTTCGGAGTTTTTAAAATCATTATTTTTCCGGAGAAATTTGTAGTTTTTAAAATTAGTTGTATATTATTTAAAATCACCGCATTTATCTCATTATTTTTGTAACTTAATTTCCACATATTTATATAAAAATAATAATAAACTGATATTTTATTTTATAAACGAGGCCCACAATATATAACAGGCCCAGCCCAAATAATTTTGTTCTCGACAGAGATAGATTGTATCTAAAGGTAGTAGAAGGTCGATATATACGAACGATGTATATAAACTGATACTGTGTTGGGTAAGGCTGAGCTGATCATGACCATAGTAAAGCCCATTTTGAACACCTCATTGTTCTGTCTTCTGTAAGCACTGCATCTCATCTCAACTCAATTCGACAAGAACTCAAATCACGGATCTCAACACAGTAAACAAAATTAAAGAAACATATATGTAATACCAAATCTGAATCCAAACAAAAGTTTCATAAACCAGTAACTTTAAAGAGAGAAATGTGTTTTTTCAAAATCCAAAACAAGAACAATAAAAGATAAATTCACCTTAACCTAGGCAGTAAGCACAACAGCACCACCAGCCTCTTTAATCTTCTTCTCAGCAGTTTTCGAAATAAGCTTTGCCTTCACAACGAAAGGCTTATTCTCAGGCAAATGACCTTTCCCTAAAACCTTGAAGAATCCATGTTGTGTAACATCGATCAATGGAACATTGTCTTTGTTTGATTTCGCCTTTACTTCTTCAGGGACAAGTGACCAAAGCTTGTCTAGGTTCACGATTGGGCAGAAGAACTTGTTCCTTAGCTTATGGAAATATCTCATACCTACTTTACCAAAGTAACCTGGATGGTACTTGTCGAAGAGGATCCTGTGGTGATGCATACCTCCGGCGTTACCACGACCTCCGGGATGCTTACGGTGCTTTCCAATACGTCCATGTCCGGCGCTGACGTGACCTCTCTTCTTCCTGTTCTTCTTAAATCTCGTTGTCATTTTCGCTGATCTGTGACACTCTCTGCTGCGGCTAGGGTTTCTGTAGGAAGAAATCTCAGATATATAAAGACGATGATATTTTAATTTACCTTGTTAGGGTTTACGAAATTATTATTGGGCCATATAATATTATAGGCCCATACTAAATATTACATACGTGACGTTTTCGTCTTCTAATTTCGAAACGAAGCGTTCTCAAGCACAGGAGTGATCAAACCACTATCAATAACAATAGCAACAGCAATGTTGAAGCTAAATGAACACTCGAGCAAAACTGGTCAGGGACAATGCTGTGCAGAGACTTGGTCGTGTTGAGATATGCCTGGTACCGGACAAACAACTACAAGATCACCGGTCTGTGAGTGAAATAGTGTGTTGTAAACCGGTTTTTAAATGAAAAAAGCTGTCTAAAGATTTTTGACTGTGTTGACTAGTTTGACTAATTATATTATTAATCGATTAAGCTTTTCTTATGTAATTTTGTTTTGGTGATTGGTTTATTTCTGAAACATTAGATGATCAAATCTGTGTCTTATCATCATCCTCCTCCATAGTTTTAAGATTCAACATCTATATAAAATCATGGTTTATATATTAAACTAATTAAAGAAAAGTCTCTCTGGGCATAGAGTTTGTGACCGACCACAAATATGTTTTTAGTGACATAATATCTGAAATTCAAAAGTCAAAAACAGTGAGTGAGAGAGAATGTAAATGTTGAAGAAATCTGATTAAACAATTTCTTGAAGATGACGAAAAGCATTCGTTCACATGTAAAAGTCTTCTTCTTCTTCCTCTTCCCTTCCTCTCGCCGTCACATTTATAACCTTCTTCTCTGCGATTTTGGTATTTCTCCATTTTCCGTTAAAGCTCCATTTTTTATTTGCCTTTTTTATTTTCTCAACTCTCCTTTTTCCTCACTCTTCAAAATTCTTCTTCCATGAAGCTTAAGGTTTAATTCACCTCTTACATCTTCATAATCGTCTGTAATTAAATTTCTGAAAAAGTTTTTAACTTTTTTAATTTGGATGAAATCAAAACAGGGTCTTCGAGCTGGGCTATTGTCTATTTGGTTATCTGGGTTTCTCCTAATTGCTCTCTCCTTCTATGGCACTCAGCTTCTATCTTCTCTCAATGTTCCTTTCATATACTCTACTCAATCCATTTCTCCTCTTCCTCCAACAATCACCATTTTCACTTCTCTCTTTGAAGATAATAATAACCAAGCCTTATTATCTATTCGTTCATGGCTTGCTTTATCTTCTCAAATCACCATTGTTTTATTCACTCAACACAACTCTTCCTTCACCAACATATTTAGCTCTCGTCTTCTTCTTGATTCCACCATTGATTTCACGTAAGCTCTCTCTTCTATTCCCATTCCTTTTTGAGTTGCTTATGGAATGAAAGATTTGAAATTTCGTTAATTGGTTAGGTTCCTTGGCACTCCTTATTTACACACTATGCTTGCGAGAAGTGAAGCTTATAAATCCGATATATCTGTTCTAATAGAGCCAGAGACTATTCTACTACCAGATTTCATTTCTACTTTAAACCATGCTCATCAGCTTAATCGTGATTGGCTTCTTGTTTCTTCATCTCTTTATATTCCTCGTTTCCCTTTCCACTGGGACCAATCAGGACATTTCTGGCGTCAAGAAAATGGTAAAAGAGTTAGATTTGGTGAGGTATGAAAGGAGTTATGTTCTCATCTTATCTGATCTGTTCTTTCACTAATCAAATTTTAACCTCTTTGTTCTTCTGTGTTAACAGTTGCAGAAGATGATGAGTTTGCAGAGTTTACAATCTAATTCTAGTGGAAGTAAAATGATTATGGCATGGAACAACGTTGAACTACCCTTACACTGTGGAGTGCTTCCACCATTTTTATATCAAAGAGGAACTTACAATCAATGGATCATTAACGAAGCTATCTCATGTAAAAGAAGGTTTGTGTTTGATGCTACTTCTACAATATCTAGCTATTTCTTAGGCAATGTAGAGAATAGGAATGGTAATTTGTCAGAAACCAAAACAAGAAACTGGGAATATATAGGAAACTCGTATCTCGGACAGCTCTACGGGTCATTGATGTCCAAATCTTATACTCTACCTAAGCTTTTGAAGTGCAATAAGCGTTATATGTTTGTTAGCTCTTCAGATCTTTCTATTGATCTTTCAATACCAAATGGAAAGAGTTTAGGATTTCGAAGACGAGAGAAGATCTCAGCTTGTATCAGTAGAAGTAAATCGCGAAGCTTGAAACTAGATCTTGTGAAGAAAGATAAGGTAGTGTCACCATTGAAGTTTCCTTATGACCTTGAGTCTCTTCTCTCATTAGTTGCAGACAAGAACAGAACTGTTGTTCTTTCAATTGCTGGGTATAGCTATAAAGACATGCTTATGAGTTGGGTCTGCAGGTTACGCCACCTCAAAGTTTCAAACTTCTTAGTCTGTGCTCTTGATGATGAAACTTATCAGTTTTCTATATTGCAGGTAAAAAAATTAAGTCTCTTGATTCTCTTTACTTACTACATTGAATGTTCATAGGATCAATAGAGAGTTTATAATCGGTTATGACAGGGTTTGCCAGTTTTCTTTGATCCGTACGCTCCAAAGAACATAAGCTTCAATGATTGTCACTTTGGATCAAAGTGTTTTCAGAGAGTGACCAAAGTTAAGTCAAGAACAGTTTTGAAGATACTTAAGCTAGGCTATAACGTTCTTTTAAGCGATGTAGATGTATATTGGTTCAAAAACCCATTGCCTCTGCTTCAATCCTTCGGTCCTTCTGTTCTCGCCGCACAATCTGATGAATACAACACAACAGGTGATGATGAAAATGATCGTGGACCAACTTAGTTCTAAATATTAATGAATTGGGAGTTTTGTCTGATTTTGTTTTTGCAGTACCGATAAATCGACCAAGGCGCTTAAACTCAGGGTTCTACTTTACACATTCGAATGACCAGACAATAGCAGCAATGGAGAAAGTGGTGAAGCATGCTGCAACCTCTGATCTATCTGAGCAGCCAAGCTTCTACGATACTTTATGTGGAGAAGGTGGAGCTTATCGTTTGGGAGATGATAGATGTCTTGAACCAGAGACAAATCTGACAGTTCAGTTCTTGAACAGAGAGCTATTCCCTAATGGAGCTTATGGAGATATATGGCTAAAGGAAGACGTGAGAGCAGAGTGTGAGAAGAAGCATTGCTACGTTCTACATAACAACTGGATCAGTGGGAGATTGAAGAAACTAGAACGTCAAATGATGAAAGGTCTTTGGGAATATGATGCATCCATGCGGATGTGTTTGTAGAGATATAGTTTTGGATATAGTTTATACAATATAGTCTTTGTTTTATGAAAATAGTTTTAGGAATATGAACTTGTAAACTGCAAATTGTTGTTAGGTTGAATATACAATAATATACAGTTATTGAATTTGTACCTTGAATTTAATATACTTTGAATATTTAATTAATAGGGAAAATATGTAGATACAATGAAAAAGGAAAGTTTTGTGTATTAATTTATGTTATTGTATGAATGAAGTTATATTTAGCGTCGACACTAAAATATCTTTGAAAAACAAATATATAACACATAAACAAACTAATGTCGCTGTAGTTATGTTTCCCCGACAAAAAGCCTATAAATTATGAATTGGTGACTCAGATCCAACGGCTATGAATGTGTTAAACAAGACACACGGCTCAATGGAGAATCATTAGTTTGGTTTTGGTATGTAGCCATGGCCAATCGGATCGGGTTATTCGGATCGGATCGGTAAAATCCGAAATAGGTCGGATTCGGATTAATCGGATATGGATAAATAAGTTAATCATCACAGTTTTATTTTTATTTCGGATTTCAGATCGGTTTAAAATAATCAATTTATTCGGATTATTCGGATTAAAATTTAATTTTTTAAATAAAATTATATAATTTTAATATAATAAATCGATTAAATAAAAATTTTGATCCGATTAATCCGAAATTTTTTTGCATTGATCCGATTAAACCTTGATCCGAACCGATTAATTCGAAATTTTTTTTTCGGTTTATTCGGTGAATTTTAAAATTTCCGAATAAATTAATTACCTAATAACCCGATCCGTTTAATCCGATTAATCCGAATGCCGAGGGCTATTGGTATTTAGTTGTAGGGTCATTGTTTCAGTAATCTTAATTCCTAAGTTTGTTGTCAGAGACCTTTTTGTTCATGTATCCAAACCAAACGATTCGGTCACCATCATTTTCTCATAACTGCACTTTTTAACAAAAGTTTATTGAGTAAAATAAGGTTTTTGTATAATTTAAAAGCATTTAAACATTTTTGCAAAATATATATATATATATGGATTTATAAAAAAACTGAAAAAAATTTGGGTATCAACCGGATTGTGTAACAACTAACAAGGCCAGTTATAATAAATATCTCATAAGTTAATTTCTAGACATAAATAATTTATGATATTTTGATATTTCGTAGTCGTTGTGGCTTTTCAAGGGACCGGTCGCAAAAGACAAAATAGGCCTACGTCAATGGAAAATAATATCAAATCATGTTTGAGAGAAGAAATATACGAAAATATCTAATTTGTTTTCCTAAATAATTTATTTTCTTACAAAAAAACAAAATAAGAGAAAAAATCTAATAGTACCATTGATAAAATATCTTTTAAACAATACATAAGATAAATAATTTTTAAATATCTTTTGTCAACTACATGTTTGCATTAATATGCTATAACAATGTCACATTATTGTATTGTACTTGACAACTTCATGACATTGGGATCTAGTATATACTCACTCTCTTTTAATATATAAGAGAAAATTTTTGTTTTACAATACAAAATATCTTATAATCCTAAATATTTATAACGTCGGCCAAACTTTATTTTTGTTTTAGAATATTCTAATAAATAATAAAATAAAAAATCATTGGTTTATATTTCCATAAACACTATATATATAAGACTTATAATGTTTGAAGAAATATACAATAATAATATCATTCACTGATCCAACCAAACTAAACTAACAGACAAATCTATATGGCCAATCCAACCACCGTCAAATTCCTCTGTAGTTACGGCGGCAGAATTATCCCACGTTATCCCGACGGTAAACTCCGTTATCACGGTGGTAATACACGTGTCCTCTCTGTCTCTCGCTCCGTATCCTTAACAGAACTGTTGATGAAGCTCAGCAAGATCTGTGGCATGACGGTGAGTAGTTTACGGTGTCAGTTACCAACGGATGATCTTGACGCGCTTGTAACTGTATCCTCCGACGAAGATCTAACGAATCTTATGGAGGAATACGATCTAGCTTCAACGACGGCAGTTAAGATACATGTCTTTCTTTTACCAGTAAAAGCAACGACGACAAACTCGTCTTCTTCTTCTTCTTCGTCAAGATCATCCTCTCGTTCTCCTCCGTCATCTCGTTCTCCTACATCATCGTCAACTCAAGAAACATGTCCGATTTGTGTAGAGAGATCTATGCGTAACAATGGATGCTACGTTCATCGAAGTCCAAGCCATAACCAATTCTACCTCATTCATAATTAAAACATCACTCAAACACTCTTATGGCAATATAAGTCTAAAATCTCATATTTATTTTCATAACATGAGGATCAGTTTCATATTAGTCAAAACTGAGCCCAAGAAAATGTAAAAAAAAACAAAAAAATATGATCCAAGTGATGTTTGTTGATATATGTGGCTCTGTTACATTTTTTTTATTTTTTCTTTTGTTATGGTAAAATACTATTTCAGAAAATTATGTGTTCTTGAGCTTTTAGTGTTAGTACACAAATTTCTTCTGTGAAGATCCAATAACGTTTTGCTACGTGTAAAGTGTAACCAGATATTTTTTGCTATAAATTAAACCTAAGTTTGCTTTAGCCAAAAATAAATGAAATATTTAGTAGTTTTAATTTGTTTGTGCTAATATTTTGTGATACGAGTTAAGTAGAGATGGGCCAAGATTGGGCCTAATCACATTTATCTTATTATTTATCCGCCAAAACTATCTCGTTTAAACAAATATTCCTGATGATGAGATTCTTCAAGACGGATCAGAGATGGATCTTTAGGTACACAAGGCCACTCCATAGTCTAGCTAAAATCCAAAACGCTGATTTCGTTAAACCAGGTTTGGTTGATCAAAGCTTTCACCCATGGCCTGAGTGGCTGGATTTGATGAGCATGTTGGCGAAGAAAGGTTACTTGGAGGAAACTGTGAATCCATTAATGACTTCAAAGGAATCTAATCATATCCGTACATCATGTCTCAATTTCGCCCGCCATCGTTTCACTCTCGTCAGGTACTGCCGATTCAACCCCCTTTTTTTTTTAATTCTGTGTACGAATCCATATTGCACACCACTTGTTCGACGAAATGCCCAAGATACAGAGTAATTTGTATAAATCGTTTTCTGAAGTCCATGATATTTGTTTACAAGTTAAACTGTTGATTCACATCTTTATGTTGAAATTTGTGAGAATTTACAAGAATTTGGCTCTCTTGTATGTAGATATTTTTCAAAGAAGGATATCAAAGTGATTGTTGGGTGTGGATGTCCTAGTACTGATAGGAAGGTTGTGAACTCAGGAAAGCGTCTAAGAGCTTATGTAGGCATTGATGAAGCCAATGTATGAATGATGTTTGTGTTTTTTTTTTTTTTTTGAGGTTTCATTTGAAATTTACTTCACCAAGGTTAAACATTTACTTAGTAGGTGTGTGGCTCTTGCAACTTGAGAGGGAAATGTGAAAGGGCTTATGCACAAGCACGAGAAGAAGAAGGTGTTCGTACTATAGATGTAATGCGAATACTGCTAACTTATGGACTTGATTTCATTTCTCCTATTGTCGAAAACCGTGCCTGTCAAACCAAGCTTGTTGAAGATTCTGTGAGGAAGTTGCTGAGAGAAAGCGTAGCTTATAGCTTAAAAGATGTTGTTGAATCTGCTGATAATGTGACTGCTCAAGATGAGCCAAATTCATTGGACAGTGTTGAAAGAGACCCAAGAAAAAGGCCAGGGGATTGGTACTGTACAGAGTAAGTAAATCTTTGCTGCATCAGTGATAAAGTTTGTGATTTGATTTTTACAGAGATTAATCTTTGGACTCGGTTTTTTCAGATGCAAGTTTCTAAATTTTGCAAAAAACATTAGATGCTTGAGATGTGATGTCTTTTCTGAGGAAAGACTTAAACAGTTGAAGGAAGAACAGAAAGATCATCTCCCACTGAAGAAAGGAGATTGGATTTGCCAAACGTGAGGACTTATTTTACAGTTTCATTAGTGTTTGATCTGATTAACAAACCATGAAAAAAAACTGTTACTTGTGCAGATGCAATTTCCTTAACTTCTCAAAAAACACAAGATGCTTAAGATGCAAAGACAAGCCTACATCGCGTCAAATCAATCCAGGAGAATGGGAATGCGAGTCGTAAGTCTCATCATCCCCTAACCTTAAAGCTAATTGCTGTTTCAAAGTCAAAAGACACTTTTTTTGAATCCGGTGATCATTTGATAATGTTTCTATATATCATCAGGTGCAATTACATCAATTTTAGAAGAAACTCGATATGTTTAAAGTGTGATCACAAGAGACAAAAGGCTTCAAACATCACACCGGATTCAAATACAGTTGGTGATCATCACAACAGAGTTTCAAAGACATGGAGTTTTGTAGAAGCAGAAGATGAAGAAAAAGAAGAGAAAGAAGAAGAAGAGGATGGATTCATGAGATTTCCAATACAAGGAGGGATAAGTAGTGTTTCAAAGAGTGAAAAGAAGAGAGAGCAATGGAAACTAGAGATGAGAGATAGGATTAGAAGCAATAGCAATAAAAAGAAAAAAGATGTTGATAAGAATAAAGAAACAGAGTCAAGATATTATGATAGGAGAAGAATGGAGCTTCTTGGTAACAGTATTGATGATGGAGAGATGAATGATTGGTTTGTTTCAAAAGAAGATAGACAAAGGTGTTAAAGATGAATAGAGTGTAATGATTCGATTTAGAAAATTAGGGTTTGGATTATAATACAAAGGGAATGTTATGGTGATTTGTAGAAGCAACGACCTAATACCAAAAGTGAACATGAAGAGGACATTGTAACGTTCTCATCATCAGCCTTAGGACAAAGGCAAAAGATAAAGCATAAGGCATCACATCTGTTTCACTCAGCTTTAAGCAATCAATTAACTTTTTATTGCTTCACACTTCCAATACGTGTCAATATTATTGACAAAAAAAAATTATAGTAACTAGCTATTTTAAATTATATATCATATTGATAATAAACAAAAAATATAAGAGTTTATGCTTTATAAGTGATATATAGAAAGCAACTAATAACCACCAAAATAATAAGCGAATAATCTTTTTTGGGTTCATAATTATTAATATTATTAATATATAAGTGATATAGAAAGCAACTAATATCTGATAATTACTCTTTAAATAATTACTCTTTAAATAAGAACGTTATAAGCCATGAATTTGATATCTGTCTCCACCATATATAACTGAATTATTCTTCAATTAGGCCTTCTTAATAAGTAACGTATAGATCAAGGTATTTGTATAGACTACGCAACTCTGTAACTTATAACACGAGAAACTTACAATTGTAAATTAAAGTAAAAGATTAAAATAAAAGCATAAACCATTAAATATGAGATATGGTAATAATTACGTTACAAAAAGCAACTATGGTGCATGAATGTGACAATGAAAAAGGCTTTGATGCTTCCAACTCATTGCCTAAAATCACAAAAAATACGAAGACATGAACAATCGTGTATATATGAACCTTAGCCGAACCAGATCGAATCAAATCTTTGATTACATTATTATTATTATTATTAGTAGTACATAATACAATAACATAGACCGAACCGAAGTCACCGAACTAGTTAAATAAAGCGTGTGTTTCGTCTTCTCTTTTCATCAATATCGTCCGTTACTTTTTCTCTCAATTATTTTTCTTATTATCTCCTTTACAGAGATGGCTTCTTCAACTTCCATCGGTACTAGTTCTTTCTTAATTCCATACTATTACGTACAATAGATCTTTAAACGTTTTGTGTGGTGATTGTAGCAGTTAAATTTGTTCCAGAGGAAGATAATTTCTTACAGAGACATGTGGCCTTTTTCGACAGGAACAAAGATGGTATTGTTTATCCTTCAGAGACATTTCAAGGTACGGTTTTGAAAACTCATTACTTTAACCACAAATGTCTTAATCAAGTGCTTAATATTAGTAGATAGATTTGTATTAGAGATCTTTCGTTTTCTCTGTGTGTGCATGTGTGTGGCTCTTATGGTCTTATCAAGAGATCTTAGATATTTTTTTTTACTAATTTTTACTGTTGGAATATGATTAACAAACAAAAACAAGAACAGGATTTAGAGCAATCGGATGTGGATATCTATTGTCGGGATTCGCTTCTTTGTTCATCAACATGGGTCTGAGCAGTAAAACTCGTCCGGTAAATATTGTTACTGTTAAAATTTTAATTTCATAACTGTTTAGTTACTACCACAAATTGTTTACCGTTTCCGTTTTTACCGCTACGTGTAACTAACTGGATCAAAACTTTAAAAAAGAAAAAAGGAATAAAAGAAGTGTTTGGTTGCAGGGAAAAGCATTCTCGTTCTCGTTTCCAATAGAGGTTAAGAATATTCATCTTGCCAAACATGGTAGTGATTCAGGTGTTTACGACAAAGATGGACGGTATTTTTTTCCTCTTTTAACCACTTTTTCTAATTTTATGTATATAATTGAATTTGGTAAATTAATATATTTTATTAAATTTTGAGTAATTTATTCTGATACCATTATATATAATTTATGGGATAAAATTATGTTATTAAATTAGACATAAATACCATTTTATATTAAAATCATATTTTTAATTTAATGTTGGGATGGAGTATTTAATAGTTAATTTTAGTTTTTTATTATTTGGATTGAGTATTAAGTGATTAGGTGGAGTATTTATTG
>KE159205.1:147820-159394 GCA_000411055.1 Leavenworthia alabamica | reverse complement strand
TTTTTTTTTTTTTTTTTTTTGCATTATTGTCGGACTTATATAGGCCAAATCAGCATCTTCTACTTGGATATGAATTACAACATTCGATTTGGTATACAAATGCCATGAAGGTGTTGAGAATAATGGAACATAGTAAACAGAATAAATCATTTTATTCGTCCTATTGTTAATATATGAACGAATCTTTAGTTTTTAATAATCATTTAATATTCTCATATTGTGTAAATAATTCAATTGAAGACTTGGTCTAATATGCTTTAATAATTAAAATGATTGTTTAATGTTGTAAGCTGATTAATAATAAAACAGGAATTGAAAGATCAACTAATTTATATATTTTATTTTTAATTTTCTGAAATTCTGACAATTGATCATAGATTACACATAAACCTGGTCTTTAATTATTTTATATATTATACTGATAAATGACATGTTTGTCTGAAGATGACGAAATATGATATGATATATCAATATTATTTTGGCATAGTATGAAAACTACTGGTCAGATTAAAATCATATAGAACCTAACTTGGCTAGTGGTTCCATCTCTGATCTTAGTTCAATCGTATCAACATAATTATCGTAAAGCTTCAAAGGACGAGTTATCTATCTTTCAAGGGTACATGTCACTGAGTCAAGGTTTTAAAATAATCATTCATCAAAATTATTACAAAACCCCATCATTCTGATCTCTCATCACTTGTATATTAAGGTTATTGTATGAATTATTAAGATAACAAACAAATATATACAGTAAAATAAAATATAGTAAAAATATTTACGAATAGCTGAGCTGTAAGGTATAGTAAAAATATTTTCTTGAGTCATATGAGAATAATCGATTTGAGAAGTAGACAGACTAGACCCAATGAAACATTTCACATTCTCCAACAGCCCACTACAACTTGGTTCTAGCTACTTAATATTTTTTTAGTTAAAAAGATATTATCACATCTCTTTAATTGTTTTTACTTCTTACTAGTTTTTTTATTTATCTAATAACGTGTTTAGAATCGGTGCTTTGTCCTGAATGATATATAGAATTAATAATAAAATTTTAAAGCCAATGACTTAGGAAAAAATTGAAATATATACGACGAAACCATATATTATTAGTGACCTTAATTTTATACTTGGCATATCCCAATCGCTTTTTTTGGATGATGACTTAGTTTATAGTCATATAAGTCATAGTAGATCAATTTAGTTAATTATTCTGATAACATTTTTACTATGTTCGATAAATTGTAAGTCTTTGATCACAAATTCTTACACAACTCATTTGTCTGTTACTTGTGGATTTTAATGAACATGTCCATTCTAGTTTAGGTTTAGTGTATTTTGACATTTTTCCAAGTTTTTTCACATTCTCCAATTGTTTTTTACTTGTTAGTTTTATTTATCTATTAACTTGTCTTATAATCTGTGCATTTTTCCTGAATGATATATATATATATATATATAGAATTAATAATAATAAAATTACAATTACAATTTTAAAACCAATTAAGGACTTAGGAAAAAATTGAAACATCTACGACGAAACCATATATTATTAGTGACCTTAATTTTATAGTTGGCCTGTCCCAATAATTTTTTTAGATGGTTACCTAGTTTATAGTCATTATAAGTCATAATAGATTAATTTAGTTAATTATTCTGATAACATTTTATTATTTTCCATCTCCTACTCTCACCAGGTAGTGGAGAAATAGTAATATTCCAAACTAACACGACTAATTATAAGTCTTTGTTCACAAATTCTTACCCAACTCATTTGTCTGTTACTTGTGGATTTTTATGAACATGTCCATTCTAGTTTAGGTTTTGTGTATTTTGACATTTTTCTTTCCCAGTTTTTTTATGTGAAAAAGTTTAAATAAAAAATATTATTTAATTACCTGTGAAAACTCTTCTGATTCTAATAAATAATATTTAATTATTAAGATAAGAAACAAATATATACAGTAAAACAAAATATAGTAAAAATATTTATGAATAGCTAAGCTGCAAGATATAGTAATTAGTAAATATATTTTCTTGAGTCATATGAGAATAATCTATGTTTGAAGTAGACAGACTAGACCCAATGAGACATTTCACATTCTCCAACAGCCCACTACAATTTGGCTCTAGCTACTAAATATTTTTTTGGTTAAAAAGAGTATTATCACATCTCTTTAATTGTTTTTACTTTTTACTAGTTATATTTATCTATTAATATGTCTTAAAATCTGTAAATATCTATACCACGAAACCATATATTATTAGTGACCTTAATTTTATAGTTGGCATGTCCCAATCACTTTTTTTAGATGGTTACCTAGTTTATAGTCATTATAAGTCATAACTAGGTAATAACCCGCTAGCTTCGCAGCGCGGAGTAATACTTTTTATATATCATTAAACATATTTGATTTATATGAGATTGATAAACCAAATAAGATATAAAATATTTAATATGAGTTTTTAAAAGAGAGTTAATTGAAGAGAGTAAAAAAGAAAGTAGCAGAGTAAATAAAATGAAAAGAATAGTAGTTAGTCACAAAATAAAACTAATAAACTGCCGTTATTGACTTGAATATTGCTTGAATGTTGCTTGAATATTGCTTGAATATTGCTTAAATATTGCTTGAATATTGCTTGAATATTGCTTGAATATTGCTTTAAACATGTGTTGAAATCTGTTAGAATAAACTGTGTGAAAAAAAAATAAAATATTTGTAAATACATTAAAATAATTTTGTGAAAACAACAACATTGCTAACATATAATGTGACAAATGACTCAACGGAAAATTTCCCTACAATGCCCTACATGTAAAATATGGACAAATGACTCATAACATATAATTTATAATATGAACGCAAAGCCATAATAAGAAGAGTGATTGATCAACATGGCTGTTTAAGTCTTCTTGGTGCGTTTTCAGATGAAGACGATATCATGTATTGCAAGATGACTAATCTCGAATGCTTTGAATTTACTAAAAGAAAATTACCATTTCCAAAATAAATTATCATATTATAAATTATCATATTATTAATTATCAATTGTTGTTGTTTTTTATTGTTCTCGACTATATATATATATGTTATCATTTCTCTGATACTAAAAATATTTGTTAATTACTAGTATGAGTTTAATTTAATGAACATCCACTATAATTTATTTAGTTTTAATACATTTTGCCTTTTACTTTCCCCAGTCTTTTGAGTGGAAAAGAAAAAATAAAATAAAATAATGACCCATCAAATTATTGCAAAAACCGATCATCCTAATCTCCACCACTTGTGTACATTAAGGATATTGTATGAATTATTAAGAAGAGTTGAAAAAGTAACTGTACGAAACAGAATATAGTTTAAGTACTTTTATTTTTTAATCTCTGAATATTTTATTAATATTATTGTTGGGATATAAAAACTAAATATATAATAAATAAAATGGATATAACAACTAAGTAAAAATATAGGACACTCAGCCTCTCACGTCAACCTTATGGGACAAGGCAACTGATATTTGCCTACATTAAGATGAATTATCCAGCAAATAAAAAAATATCGATGGTGTGAATAACGTTGAGTTGTTCTTCTTTCTATCCAACATATATCAAAAATTTAATTTTATGATGATAGAACAATAAGAGTTTTTAAGATGTATTATCGTAAGAGATTTTATCGTGAAGTTTTAGAAGATTACGAGTTGGGATAATCTAATCCAATCAAGATCAATGTTTTGAATGCTATTAATTTTACAATTTTTGTTTTTCATCAACTGATAATAACAAATTATTTTTGATACTACAGAATTTGATCAGATGATTATGCATAAAAAAAATTTAGAAGAAGATTTAACTTAAAAATAATATTAATGAACTTGAAGTTGTGATCAATAATTTTAGTTATCATAATAAAATGAAGGTTAATAGCCTACTCGACAATCCGGATGAAAATAATTCATAATCAAAATTTTAAAGTTTAGAAGAAATTGTGGTTTCTGTCCTTAATACTGATGAAGAAATTGAAAACGGTAATATCACATCTTTCAAACTAGTTACACATATGTGATCAATTATCGCGTGTAGAACTCTTTACAATTTTTGGATACATATAAAAAAAATAATACTAAAAATGCTTGATGTATTAAAAAAAATAAAAATAACCTTAATATTATTGTGACCATATTGTTACATAGGATTTTATTTTCTATTGATTCGGGTAATAACTGAATTTTTTTTAATTGAGATTTTAGAGTAACAAGAATACTTTGGTTGCTCTGTTTCCCAACAATCTTATAACCAAATTTAACTTCTTATGGACTTCTAACTCCATTGCCACTTCTCTCTTCATTGTAAGATTTTACTCGGCCCAAACCCAAATAGGCCCAAGTTCTGATAAAAAACTTCACTTAGAGTTTGATATCAAAAACTTCACCTAAAACCAAGTAAGCCCAAAGTACTTCAGGGTTGAATTTTGATACCAAAACTTACCTCAAAAATAAATTTTGGTGCAAGGAAAATTTTAGTTTGTGAAAACTGAAAACTTCACATGCATTTAGCCAATCTAGTGGACTATGTTTATGTATGAGTATGACGTTATATAATCAAAACAAAATTATTTCAGCATATTGATGATTTTTTGTGAGTCGTGGCTAATTATAAGCCAAATTATCCAATAAGTAAACAAAAATAAATATAAAATAATTATCCAATACGTGGCACTTTGCCTGACATAATTTATTTTTATTCGAAACATTTCATTATTTTAAAAACACAAAACAAAATGATATGATAAATATGAAACCGTTACATACGAAAAGCAACCACACATTTTACATGTGTATGATTTCACAAAGTAATATTAATATCACCACCGACTGATGTCTCTAACGTCTTCATAATGCATAAAAATACAAAAGATAAAATTAATTAAAACACGTGGGAATTAACCAGTATAGCCGGTTATAGCAACCGGTTGTTACCAGTGAAAATGTCCCCACATGCTTTAATCAAGCAAGCCTTTAAAACACGAAGAGCAAAGGTGTGGTGTAATTAACCTATCTTAAAAGTGTGTCTTCAACATTACCAAAACAAAAACCTTCTACTTGTGTTTGTTCTGTTTCTTAAATGTTTGGACACAAACACATAGAGAAGTAATTTAGCAATGGAAAGAGATTTCATGGGTTTGAACGACAAAACATATCTGAGTAACGTTAAACGTGAGGTTCACGATGATGTTGTCGGAGAACCAGGTTTGTGTTCTTCTTCTCTTTGTGAACTCTTGTCTCTATTCTTTTAAAGAGGAGATTGATTAAGTGTAGCTGTATATAAGGTAGGTTATTATTTATATATAGTTTTCTTTTATCAGATTCGAAAACTTTTTAAAAATCATTAATAAGATTCTATCAAATCAATTCATAAAAGTGATCTTATATGAGTAATTTTGATGTTCATAAATACTTTAGGGTTGACTCAGAAGGCAGCTAGAGAATGGGGGAAGTCAAAGGTTTTTGCTACTTCAAATTTCCAGGTTTGGTTCATCTTAAAATTCAATTCAATCTCTTTTAAGTTTAATTATCATAAATCTGAGAATCTTCTTTGATTGATTATATATTCAACAAGAAAATTTATAGGATCTTAAATTATATACATAGCCAATCATTAACTGATTTTTTAGTTGTGTTATTGGATAAGTTCGAGTTACGAGCTTGTAGGGTTGTTTGACAGCCGCAAAGTTAGGAAAAAAATAATAATTAAAATTTTTGTGGCGTTTTGCGTTTTGTGTTTTGCGTTTGGAGTAATTAAAGTGTATAGATGTTTGACGTTTCAGGAGGCCAAGCCATTTCTTGGGACAAACCAGTGGGGATCAGCTTCTGTGGCCAGCGTTTTCCGCAGAGGTCAATTTAGCGGTGCGTTTCAGAACGCAACACCGCTTTTACTAGGTGGATCAGTTCCTTTAACTCATTCATCTCTTTTTCCACGGTAATTTTCTATAATATTACAATAAAATAAAACAAATATTTTCATATTTTTGATTTTATTATTTGTGGAAACAGAGTTGCTTCCTCAGGATCACATCCTCAGCTAACAATTTTCTATGAAGGAACTGTTACAGTCTTTAATGATATATCTCCTAGTAAGGTAATATAATCAAGATTCATTACAATATTACATTTTCATATTATTGACATAAGGGTAATAATGATATGTGACTAGGCTCAAGCTATCATGTTATGTGCTGGAGAGAACAGCTTGAAGAAACAAGAACCAGTTCGAGAAGTTGAAAGAGCTTATGGAAAACAAATCCATAACGTTGCTGCAGCGCCTGCTGATTCATCAAGCTCTGCCACTCATCACACTGATAGTTTCTCTAGGTGTAGAGACAAATCTGTTGTAGCAACTAATCCAATGAGTATGATTCAATCATTCAACGTAGCTCATGGTAACATGATTCCTTCAGGTATATATAATATGAAACTAAATATTCATATTTTTCATGTTATAAATCATGTTATGTATTGGTTCTTTTCAGTTCCTCAAGCACGTAAAGCCTCGTTGGCTCGGTTCTTGGAGAAACGCAAAGAGAGGCTCATGAGTGCAATACCATACAAGAAAATGCTTCTTGATTTATCGACTGGAGAATCAAGTGGAATGAATTATTCTTCTACTTCTCATACCTAAAACCTTTGTTTTTATTTTTACCTTCTATGAGTTTTTATACGATGGTAATATGTAATTTTAATTATTAGATTATAATTATATATAGATACATTTATATTTTTATGAGTGGGACAAAGTGTTACGCTGTATTTGAGCATTGTATGCTTTAGTCTATTATTATTGTAGGATTAGTACTTTGTGGACTTTAAGTACTAACATAAATATATTTGTTTTTGTAATTTTTGTAATGTGTTTCAAGAATTTACGACTGAAATAATAATAACAATAATCTATTTTGCTATTATCATTATTATTATTTGTGCTTTAATAAAAAAAATTTATTATTTTTGTTAAACCCAAGATGATATTTTCATTTAACCAAACATGAATATTTTTTATTATTCATTATATTTTTCATAGTTTATTATATTATATACAAATGATAGGAAATTATTATTTTTCTCTAAATTTATTTAAAATATTAAAAAATGAAATAAAGTTTCAAAACAAATATTAATAATTTTCTATTAAGTAAACTTTTTCGAGAAAATTACTCTTTATTCATTTACTAAAGAAAATTGTATAGTGAGTATATCTCCAACGTTGATTACAAAACATATATATAATAATCTCTTAAACAATAGAAAGATCTTTGAGAATATTTATTTATTTATTGAGGCACATAAATGGAAAATAATGAAACTAGAGGAAATGCTAAGAAGCAAAGTTTGGTAGAGAAGACACAACCAAAGAGCAACCTCTAAATTCATCATAATAAACACGTTCTCCTTTATGAGTGGATAACAACTATCTTATACTTATCAATTTCTCATATATATTATATATATTAAAAATCATCATTTACTCTTCATGTCCTTTCATGCCCCCACCAATTTGTGCAACTTGAACTACCACTTCATATATGTTATCATTTCTTCATTTTCTTCACGCGTTTATGTTTGGGCTTATTTTAGTTCCTTTATATGCTTTAGTTTTTTTTCATTAATTGATGTATTTATTACTCCTAACATTCAAATATGTTTTATTTTATTTTTTCAGTTGATTAATCTTATCATTTTCGAAATAATTTTGTACTACTTTACTATATTTAATTTCATGAAAGTTTTGAAGAAAGTAATGTTTATATTATTTATTGGTTTTAGAGAACGATTTAAACCTATTATATGTAATAGATTAGTGATGTTTTGGTCCTATGTTCTATCAACCTCTACTGTTAAATTTTTTGTTGGCAATGTTTGAAAGTAGATATAAAATTTATTGTGGTCCTAAAGAAAGGAACATTATAACGTTATAAAATTTTAAGTTTGCATTTCTTTTATTAAATATTTATTTGCCTTTCTCACGACAAAATGACAAGTGACCACACATTGATTTCGTCATTAACTAAAATAAGGACGAAACTAGTATTATCTTCAAGGTTTGTGTGTACATAGAACTTGTTATTTTAGGCTTTGTCGTGGGAACGTCTTGTTCACATGAAAAGGTACATTGAGGGTAAGCAAATAAGCAATAGTATTTTTGATCAATGTTGTAGCGTAAATCATTCAAATACATAAATGACCTACGTTTTAAAATACATTTTTGAGATATTCTCTGAATTGTTTATTCCTTTTAATGTTTTTGGTTCGAAAACATATATATATGCATCGATCTTACATAGGCTATAATCATATAAATGCTATGTTATGTGACAACATCACTATCAAAAATATATAGAAAATTTAACTGATGTAGTTCTGAAATATCTTGGAAATACAGAAAAGTTACATATAGAAAAGTTATATAGGCTATAACTGATGTAATTCTGATGTAATTCTGAACTATCAAAAATGTTACAACATCACTATCAAAAAATCAAACTTAGTGGGCTAATGAGGTAGACTAATAAGGCCCAGATAAAAAGCCAGTTACGTTGGGCATCTCAAATGGGCTGATATCCAAATACCACTTCTAGAATAATTTACTTTTTCCAGTTAAGACTTTATAGTATAAAGTATAAACATAGATATATTAACTGCAAAGATATAACTCTTTCTCTTCTTCACTAACTTCGAGATTACAATACAATTGGTTAATTAAGTGAAAAAAACAAAAGAGTGGCAATAACATTTTTAAAATAAAGATTTAGGGTGGCCTAAAGTTTCCAGCACACCTCTAAGTACGTAACATGTGGAAAGATCCTTATCGCCAAGAAGAATGAGTGGAGAAGTAACCAAGAAGGCCAACGAGTGGTGCATTGATATAAGTCGTGGGCTCAGACTCCTGGAAGTAAGGTCTTGAGTCAGGAAAAGCGTCAGTGACATTAGGTCCACCAACAACAGCACCAACCAAAAGGTTTGGGTTAGGATTTGGGCTAAGGAAATAACGTGAACCTTCCTTACACCCTATATGACTTGGATGAGATGAAACTGAAGGTACTGAGCTACCACGATGGTGAATCCTACGTGGAAACTTTTGACCGTAACCAACCATGTAAGAAAGTCCCATTGGATTGTCTCCAAGAATGTAATCAACCTATTCACATTTTTACAAAACATAAGCAACAAAAAAAACGGCTATGTGGTTCTTGTTTATGGTCCAAAATTTTTGGGACCATTACTGTTTTTTTTGGTTCTTACCTGACGTTTGGTAATTTGACGGAGAAGAGATGGAGAAGCAGTTAATTCGCCACAAGGAACAACCTTATTGGCATGACTGAGATAATTAGAGTAAGCCAAAAGGAGAAAAGACAGTGATGTTACATGTTGCATGTTACTTCCTCCTGTCTTTACCAGTAGCCCTCCTGTGTTAAATAAGACATAAGAAACTAGATTAATATTAATAATTAACATAAATATTTGAAAAATAGAGGAAAAGACAAAAGTAAATCACGTGAATGTGAGGAAATTAGTTTTTTTTTAAAAAATTTACCTCGAGAGTATTGGACTTGAGGGTGAGATATTCCAGGTAACATAGAACAAATAAACCCATCTGCGTTTTGTTTGAAAGACTCAAAATACTCTGCTTTTCCCATTAACACTTCCTGTTAAGACAAATAATTACTTTTATCAAAACCTTGCATTCATACATTAATAAGGATATATGGATTATGCAATCATATGAATACTAATGGATAAGAAGATATAATCATATAAAAGATCAAGTAATGGGCATCATTAAAAAATAAAACAGAGAGCTCCATGTGAAACTGTAAGAGAGATAACGAAAGCGGCTTTGACAAATCAATTTTTCTGGTAACAAAAAGAGACCGTTGAGAAATGACAAAACAAAAAACCAACTTACACATGACACTTTGGGCCACATGCTTTGTATCAGTATACAATGACGTCTTTACCCTTCCTACTTTAACTGTCCCCGACTTGACCCAAGTGGCTTTGATACTAATGATAATGTTAGTAATAAAATACTATTTATCCAAAACCACTAAGAGGTTTCTCATGTGATACACCACATGCAAATAGAAAATGGCACAAAGTGCACAAAGTCATACTCTATACATTTCACCTAACTTTACATAGATTATCAAGTTTCTAATATTATTATATGCACTCTTTAATCCATTCGGTAGTCAAGTAGTCATGGCTCATGGGGCCATGTGAGCCTCTGGCTTCCATATGCTATAGTTATATTATTAAAACTATATGTTGCCAAATCTAATCGGCATGATCAGAACACACACTGAATAAAAAAGAAGGAATGTCCAATGAGATATGTTTTAACTTAAGATTTAGCTCCAATATCACATGACCATTTCTAATTGGTTCAAAATCCAAATTTTCAATCCTATATCATGTGCTATGTCTAATCCTTCACCCCTTATTTTATCTTCTTCATTTCAATATAAGCACGACCTTTTATATCAAAGACTCTATTGGTTCACACACCTAGACAGTTTGTTTAATGAAAGCAAATATGGAATACCAAAATAGCTAAGATATGATCCATAAAGTATAATGTAAACCCAACTTGCAATGATATCATCTATACCTTAATTCTTATTTATACATTAGTAGTCCTCTTGCAACCAAACAAACATAGCAAAAAATCCAAAAAAGAACACTCTTTTCCTAATACCTCGCTAATTCCACAATAAATCTTGACAATAATGATTGTAATCTACCAAAAATAAGTAAACCGTAATTTAAGTGAGATTACCTTAGAGATTAAGACATTAATCCCAGCATGTTTATTGTCCCAACCAAACTCATTGATTGTATCTCCAGCCTTAAGAACAACCTCGTTCTTCACAATGAATTCTCTGTACATTCGTTTCCTCGAGGCTTTGTGTAGCCACGCCGCACCCCACAGTAACTCGTCCTGCAACACCGTCAGATGTCAAATCAGAAACATTAATTATCCAATCCAACGGCTGACAACGAAATATTCCCAAAAGTAGGGGTAAAATTACTATATTTGTTTTTTTACCTGGTAACCGTTGAAATCACAGTAAAAAGGACACACCGCGTCGTAAAGACTGTTACTGTACGCGCCGCGATATCTGTTTGCAAACGCGAATACCTACGCCATGTTACATTATTTTTAGTATCCGTGAACTTGATATAATATTCGCCACGTCAGAAATTATTTTATTTAACAGTACATATACGTAAGAAAAAAATACTGTAAAAGTCAAAATTATTTGAACGAATCATATAAAAAAAGTACTGAAGAAAACAATTATTATCAAGCATATGGAAGAATCTCTCATCTCACAAGCAAAGAATGATTGATTTTAATTGAACTTTTGACTTATTTAAACAATTTATTATTATCAAATTAAAAAAACAAGAGCCCGGTTTAAGAGAACAGAGGAACCGGCACGCGTAAGTCAAAACCAAAACGAAGGAGATGTGTTTAAGTATATGTGACAGTAACGTACCGTTGTAGCCCGG